>CAUYQU010044599.1:0-36767 GCA_963574635.1 Cheracebus regulus
GTTGGGGGGAGATAGCATGGGGAGAAATGCCAGATATAGGTGAAGGGGAGGAAGGCAACAAATTACACTGCCACATGTGTACCTATGCAACAATATTGTATGTTCTTCACATGTACCCCAAAACCTAAAATGCAATAAAAAAGGTATATTTTCTTTAAAAAAACACATATAAGATAAAGTAATTGGTTGATTAATATATTGTTACTTAAAGGGGATAGAACCGAACCCTGAATTTCACCTAGGAGCGATGATGGTTCAGTATATTGGGTGGCTAGGGCTCCTGTAAACTAAATATCGACTTGGTGGCTTAAACAACAGAAATTTAATTTCTCACAGTTCTAAAGGCTTCAATATCAAGGTTCTATATTAATCATTGTCTATTGAAGATACCCTTCCTGGCTTGCTGACGGCCACCTTCTCACTGTGTCACTATGTCCTCACCTTCTCCTTATTCCCTTGAATGCACAAGAGGTGGTGGGCGGGTTGAAGTGCCACTTCTTATAAATGCACGAATCCTATTGGATCAGGACCTCATCTTTATAATTTCATTTAACCCTAGTTACCTCTTTGGACACCCCATCACAAAATACAGCCACACTGGAGGTTAAACATTCAGCATATGAATTTGGGGAGGGCATAAGCTTTCAGTCCATCAAATTGAGTATTTACTTACACATTGCTTGACACAACTGAATAAAATGTAACTACTGTGAATAATGAAATCAAAATCTTGAAATTGCTGATGTTTAAGACCTAATTAATAATACTAATTGTAAATCAATTCAAATCAATGAGAGAGAGGTATATAATAAACCCTTTTTTTTTAACATATAGTTGAATTCAAGCTGCCATCTTCACCAAATCTTTTTGAAGAAGTTGTTTATTTTGATTAAGTGAATGCTGAATTAAAAATAAAATTAAGTGACTGCTAAATTAAAAATAAAATAAATATACAGATAAAAGTTCAAAGTGAATAGGAAGGAGAAAATGCTGAGAAAGTGTCTGGCTCTGGAATTCTGAAGTAAATTTAAGATTTGATTTTTAAATAATAACCCTTCTACTTGCTTGATAGCAATTTACAATGTATTGCAGATGGTGAATCCCATACTCATTTACTCAGCGGCCTTTATTGAAAAATACAATTAGAGAAATGTGAATATAATTTAATTCCATGCTTAAAATAATCCATATATGTAATAATACACCTAAGGGTTTATGAGCAAGATCCATCAAATTTGCTACACAATATAAAACCATTATTTTCATACAGTATTTATTTTCTAAAGTTGAAACCAGACACACATTTTACTTGTAATTTGTAATGTTATAATATTTCTTAATCTGTAAATACATTAATTTTGGTTATTCAAATAATTTTATAATTATCACATGCTCTCAGAATTATATTTATCTAAACAACAGAGTTGTTACTTAGAAAACATATATTGAAACTTTTTCCCAACTGTTATTAATACTTAAAAAATTTGGGGGCCTTTTCTTTATTTAAATTCTTTCATCATATCATTTATTTGCACACTGCATTATTTTCTGTTTTAACTTCAGTTTAACATCAATTTTAATGCTTAACAACAAATAAAACAATTCTGCCTAACAACTAGTATCTTATTTTTTGAAAATATGTGTGCTACTAGAAAATCTAACAAACTATTCAGAAAATAATAAAGTTTAAGCACACTGTATTAAAAATAATGAAAAATAAAGCAATTTTTGAACCAAACTAAGTTATTACAGGACATTAAATAATTTATTTAAAACATGAAAAATAATAACAAAACTCTTAAACTAAAACACCCTAGGATTTAGAATTATATCACTGTTACAATTACATAGGAAATGTCAAATTTATCAATCATTCAATAATTTATGTCAAAAAAAAAGATGCAAATGGTTAAAGCTGTTTAGGTGGTATTTGGGAACTGTATTTATGTTCTAACTTTAAACTTTCCAAGCATTTGAAATATTCACCAAAATCCTAAGGCTCATAAAATACATTATTGAAGAAAACTATTTAGTTGGTTAAAGGGGCTAGGGGAGGGATAGCATTAGGAGAAATACCTAATGTAGATGACAGGGTGATGGATGCAGCAAACCACCACGGCACAGGTATTATACCTATGTAACAAATCTGCACGTTGTGCACATGTACCCCAGAACTTAAAGTATAATAGTAATAAAATATAAAGCAAACAAACAAAATCCCATTATGTATGGCAGTCTAAAATTCTTTACAAACAAATAAAGTATCGTACAAAAATTCAAAATGAATTGATTATAGGAAAAGCACCAGATATTAATTACTTTTTCTTTAACACAAAGCAATAATGAATTAAACTTCTGAAGGTTAACTTTCATTATGGTCTTATGCTATGATCATGACTGTATGTTCTTATTCTGTCTCAGGTGGCACCGGTAGATTGGGAGACCGTTCTTATTCAAACCTATACTCTCCTGTCTTTGGCTACTGTGCTTCTCTGGCTCAGGGTTTTCTCAGGTCATAGAAGCTAACTCAGGTGGGGCTCAGAGAAAGCCATAAGAGCTGGTGAGTTTGTGTCCTCAAGGACAACTCTCACATAATGAGGACAATGGTTGATGAATAAAAATCTCAGCTTCTTTGTGCCTTGGCGGAGAAATCTAAGGTGTGTTCTACATAGACAATTAGAGGTTCCCCATAAAGATGAACCCAGTTGCTCCCAGGAGTATCCTGTTCATGAACGCAAACCTTGTTGGATTTTATTCCTTCCCAGACTCATCTTCCCATACTTTCATCCAGCTCTTTGGAATAATCTCCATAATATAATAGTTGCACCCATCCTATCTCTCACCCTAACTCTCTCATTGGTGGTGCTTTCTGATAAGTTATAGGTGAAAGGAGAAGTACTGGCATCTACTAGCCCTACCAACTGAAAAACATGTCAGCCAATAGTGGCTAAAATGATTTGGGATCCAGTTTTCATTTGTAAAGAATTGTAATTAAAAAAATAAAAAATAATGTTTAATGTTGAGTTTCAGCCAGCAATTAATTCAAGACACACTGTGAAAGCCAAAAGACTTCCTTGGCTTTATCTAAAGAGACTGCATTTCTAGCACCCGGAGCACAAACTAGTACTGAAAATAAAGCTGAAAGTTTAATTGTAAGAGAGATGAAATTACAGAGGAGACATTCATAAATCAATAAGTTGCTTATGATAAAGCCAGGAACTTAATAGCAAAGTAGTAAATAACTGATAACCTGAGGACTTTTGAGAAGGGGCATTTAAATAGATTCACTTGAGTAACTTAAACTCCCTAGATTCCTGTAAAACATCTAGGTTAGGGGATCACTTCTCCTTCCCAACCGTCACTAGTGGCTGGAGATAAAGGAAAGGCCTTAATTAAGATGGGATGCCTCAGAAGATGATGCTTGCCTGCCTCATGAATACTTCTGCTTTCTCTTATCATTTCCAGACCAATAACCAGTATTAGTTTTCAGCATTGTCTAAATAGGATCCTGATATAAAGAAACATTATTCACTGAAAAAAGCTGCTGACCCTGACTAATAACTACCAGTAGGAACCAAGAGAATATATGTCGTCATGAATCTTGAGGGTGCTAAATGAAGGAAGGTAGAGCATAGGGTGGGGAGAAGAGAATTTATTGATAAGATGGCACTCTCTCTGATGCAGAATTAAAAATATTTCCAGAACGTCTGAAGCTGGTCCTACTATGGTGTTGCAATGGCTCTTTTAAGTTTACAGATGATGAGATACTGTAGTAAATGACGTAGTTATTGGAACTGCCTTGGGAGAATGATAAGAAAGGAGCAAGTGGGCATCCTAGGATAGTTTTAATATGTGAGAACAGGAAATCTATCAGGTTATTCTGTTTCCAAATGGCCCATAAGACATGATCTCCACTAAAATGATTATATGCACTAGTGAGGAGAGTGCCAGCATTCTTGAGAATCTCAGTCAGCCTGTCTTTCATAGACCATGTTTGAGAGTAGGACATGCTTTTCATTCTGCCAATGAGAATAATAGGATTCTGGAATAGCAGAAGCCAGATAGTAGTACTTAACTATCAGAGGTCAGATTGGCATACTTGGAATATAGAACGGCAAAGTGGGAATGACATCCAGGTGTTCCCAACCTGTGAGTAACTTTGGCAAAAATACACGATTCCAAGAAGCAAAGAGAAGGTGCAGCCAGTGAGAATATATCCAGGCTTGTAAAACCACAATAACCAACAGTGGGTGAGCTGAATGAACAATGATGTCAGCAGTTACAAGGGAGAATTATTATCTTTGTTTCCATATCTAAGCCTATCAGTTGAAAGGAAAATGAGGTGTCCTTGAGGAAAGATCTTACAATGGCAAAGAAAAGCTTAGCCAAAAAAAAAAAATTGCAACAAAAAATATTAAGAATGAAGTAAAACAGGACAAATTTTAGATACCATAGTAATCAAGACATAATAAAAGAATATTATGAACCACTTTATGTCAAGAAAAAACATAAAAGGAAAGAAATGAGAATATTTATCAAAGTAAGAGAAGGTCAGTGTATGACTGAGAAGGCCGAGAAAAGACAAATAAGGTAGGGGTGAAATCATGCAGAGCTTCCGTGGGAATGTCAAGAGTCTTAGTTGATATTTTTAAGCATAATTTGAAGGTAATGAGCACAGAAATAAATGACCTAAATTACATATTACAATATTACTTAGGCTACTGAAAATGTTTTGGAATAAGAAAGATATTCCCAACAAATATTCTAATATCCAACTAAGAATTTCTAAATGAAGGTAATACAAATTTGTCATGTTTTTAAGTTTCCATATTACATGGGTTAAAGAAAGTTTACAAAATTAATAGACTCATGGAAAGTATTAATATTTACATAATATATAAAAGTCATCCAATAACATTTGTCATATATAAAGTATATTAAATTAACACAAAAGCAATAAGTAGGGCCATACAAATTGAAGAAAATGTATTGTATTTATATGCAATGAACAGATATGTACTCAGGCAGGATTCAGGGTAAAGGACTTTGTTATCATGCTACAAAGTACCTCACAAAATAATGAGAAAGTTGGAGACTCAGAACTGATTGACAGCAATTAGGGAGAACTAGAAAACTAACTAGCAAGTATTACTTTTTCTTCTTATCAGTGCACAATAGCTGTAATGAATGAGGTTCTACCATTTTTTCCAAATTCTATTCACAAAGTTTTAGTGTTTGTATTTTTGTGCTGCATTTTGAGAAAATGCAGTGTCTCTCTAAGTAAAAACTAAGCTTTTTACTTATCAATTCCATTTCTATGAACATTTTCTAGGCTTTCATTTCAGGTTTGGCTGTATCAGTAAGGATTTGATCAGGGAAATAGAACTACTGTAAATTATATACAATGAGGAAACTAGTATGGGACTAAACTTCTTTTGCAATTGTGGGAGGTAATGGAGCAGTCTATGGGCTCTTGGCTTTGCATTTAATATTGAGTTTGAAGTCACTACAGATCAGACACGCCACAAATTAGAAGAATGGTTGGAGAAAACCAAAAACGCATAAGATCCACTGGAACTCTAGGACAAACTGTAATCCATGAAGACAACAGGAACTGAGAGAATTACTACTGGAAATCTATAACCTTCTTTACCTCCAGATTCCATGCCATGGTTGACCAGAAGAAATTGGTACCCTTTGCCACAGACCATTTGCCACACTTAGCCCAGGTTTATAGAAATGAAAATAAGAGATCTGCTGATAACTTGTTAGTCCAGATAATTTGCAAGATCCATTTAGAAAGCTAGCAGACCAACAATAACATGAGCAAAATATCATAGTGCCTGGCAGCCTGCACCAGCCAATGTAGGACATCATAGTACTGTTAGGGAAATTAAAAACTGGTCAGCCACCTTCTTCTCCTTCCACCCTCTCAAAAAAGCAAAGGGTCACTATGATAGTTTCATCAGCTTCATCTTTATTTACATTCACTCCCTAGCATTACTGCCTGAGCTCCACCTCCTGTCAGATCAGTGGCAGCATTAGATTCTCATAGGAGTACGAACCCTATTGTGAACTGCACAGGCAAGCAGGGGATCTAGGTTATGTACTCCTAATGAGAATCTAATGCCTGATGATCTTTCATTGTCTCCCAATCACCCCCAGATGAGACTGTCGAGTTGCAACCAAACAAGCTCAGGGCTCCCATTGATTCTACATTATGGTGAGTTGTATAATTATTTCATTATGTATTATAGTGTAATAATAATATAAATAGAATACACAATAAAAGTAATGCTCTTGAATTATCCCAAAAGCATCACAGCCACCCCCTCCCCGTCACCGTCCATTAAAAAAATTTTTTCACAAAACTGGACCCTGGTGGCAAAAAGTTGGGATTTGCTGCTTTAGAATGAGGTATTTTATTTCATTTTCTTCTTAATGCATGAATAAATCATATACCCTACTTTAGGTTGGATCTTTTCTGCGTATTCATTCTTTTTCTTCTTTATCTAATCCTAATCATCTTTTAAGACTCAAGTAAAATTTTTTTTGCTCCAATTGTTCTAAACTACTCAAGACTACATGGCTATCCCTTCTCTGAACTTCAATGGCATCATATCCTATGGCATGCAAAAAGATTTAACCTGCCATTTACTGTGCAATAATATGCTAATGTTTCCTTTCAAATAAATCATTACGTTCCCTTCAGGGTAGAACCATGCTTAAATAGCATCTGATTTTTCATGCCTGTTAGGACAGTACTAAATACTTCATATATGCTTGATAGCATGTTATTGATCATCAGTGGTGATGCTAATTCCTTATTCTCTATTAAACACAGAATTTGTAATTGTGAATTAACACTTTTATGTTTTCTTAAAAAAAGAGCTCCCATATTTATGCAAATATAAAGGAATGAATATCTGTGACTCATTCTCTTATTATTGCAGTTCATTCAACATATATTAAGCTAAACAAAATTCCTAATGGAAAAGTCAAAAAGGTTTTATTACATTTCTGACAAAAGAACAATTCCCTAGATTTCCAAAAGCACAATAATAATCACTAAAAACATCAATTAGTGCCAAAGAAATCTCCTATGAAATTTATAGAATTTACACAAGCTCCAATTACATAACTTTTCTGGGGAGTCTTCATCAAACTGAATGAACTCAGAGATATTTCTCAACTTGTACTTCTGTGAGCTATATGTCAAATTATTCAGTTGCATCCTACTTCTGTAAAATAGGATTATAATCATTCCACTATAAAGACACATGAACATGAATGTTTACCGCAGCACTATTTGTAATAGCAAAGACTTGGAACCAACCCAAATGCTCATCAATGATAGATTGGAAAAAGAAAATGTGGCACATATACACCACGGAATACTATGCAGCCATAAAAAATAATTAGTTCATGTCCTTTGTCAGGATGTGGATGAAGCTGGAAGGCATCATTCTTAGCAAACTAACACAGGAGCAGAAAACCAACCACATGTTCTCACTCATAAGTAGAAGCTGAACAATGAGAACACATGGATACAGGGAGGGGAACATCACATACGGGGCTTGTCAGGGGGAATGGGGGAGAAGGGGAGAGAGACATTAGACAAATACCTAAAGCGTGTGGGGCTTAAAACCTAAATGGCGGGTTGATAGGTACAGCAAATCACCATGGTACATGTAAAACTATGTAACAAACCTGCATGTTCAGCACATGTATCCCAGACTTTAAGTATAATTAAAAAAAAAAAAAAAAGATTGCCTTCTTTAGAAATGTTAACCCATTAAATAACCCAGAGCTATTTTCAAGTCCGCGTGTATCTAAAGATTCATCTACTTATTGCTTTTTTCTTTTATTTTTTTTTTTACATGCAGTGCATTCTTCTTAGAAATGACTCACTTAAGTTTCTAGAGTTTTTCTTCCTGTCTCTGCCTATTTCCTTCCATTTATATTGCACTGTTGTTATTACTGAAGCTATCCTTTGTAGTATTATTTTATCTATCTTACTTTATTCTTCTCGAATCATATTCACAGATCTGTCATCTTAGTTAAATTTCTTGACAGTGAACTAATCTATTTTGTGTTTGGCTGATAAATTTTTTTTCAGGAAACTGAAGCTCTATTTATGGAAAAACAAGATATTTGCACACACTTCACATTTTTTCACAGAAATATAATGTTAGTATTGCTTCTAGAGGTGACCATAAATGTGATCCTTTTTTTTTAAATCTAAGCTTTCACTCCATCTCGAATATCATGAAATAATGAACAGTTTATTAAACCTGTCTACTTCTCCCAGTGATAACATTAGTGAGAATGTCCCAAAATATTAAAAAAAAATACAAGTTTCACATCTCACAACTGTGATATGAAAAACATCAAGGAAAGATGAAACATGTATCTAAAACTGCATATCTGTCAAGTGTATATATACTTCTAATGGTGTGTTCTGCCAAAAAGAGAACACTATTTGATTATAATTCTAGGATACTTTAGAATGGAAAAGATACTTTTAATCATAACAATTATCATTTCATGGCAACTGTTGTAATTTAAGCAGGTAAGAAATAATCTGACAGATTCAGGCTGCCTTGCAGTGTGTGGGTTCATTGATACAGTTTACTTAGCTTAGCAAGCCTGAGTCACAGAACCTCAACTCTGTCAGTCTTCATTTGTGCTTTGAAGGGTATCTAGACATTATAAAACAATATCATACTTTTAAAAAAATCTCAAAAGAAATTGGTTTCATGAACATTTGTGATTTTGTGAGTTTTCCCAAGCTGTTCTTTCTGTCTAAAATCTTCTCTATTCCTTATGCTGTGTAAACTCATTCATACTTCAAAACTCAACTCTAGCAAGAAAACAACCGATTTTTAAAATAAGAAAAGAACTTAAATAGACATTTCTCAAATGCATACAAATGGCCAACAGGTATATGAGAAAATGTTCAACATTACTAATCATCAGAAAAATACAAATTAAGAGAGAAATAAGATGTCACTTCACACCTGTTACAATGGCTATTGTAAAAAAGATGAAAGGTAGCAAGTGTTGATAAGGATATGAAGAAAAGGGAACCATGTGTACTATTGGTGGAAATGTAAATAGGCATAGCCATATGGACAATAAAGTAGAGGTTTCTCACAAAAATAAATGGAGGTATCATATGATTCAGCAATTCCACTACTGGGTATATATCCAAAGAAAATGAAATCAGCATGAAAAAGGCATCTACACCCCCAGGTTCACTGCAGCGTCATTCACAGTAGCTGAGTATGGAATCAATGGATGGATGAACAAAGAAAATGTTACAGATATATTTTTTTCAGTGAAATATGTTCAGTTTTTTTAAAAAAGAAAGTTCTGTCATTTGCAATAACATAGATTAACCTGGAGGACACTATGCTAAGTGAAATAAACCAGGCACAAAAAGACATGATCTCACTAATATGTGAAATCTAGAAAAGTTGAACTCATAAAAGCTGAAAGTAAAATGGTGGTTATTTGGGATTGGAAGAAGGGGTAAATTGCAGAGATGTTGATAAAGCATACAAAATTTCAGTTAGAATGGATGAATAAGTTCAGAGGACCTATTTCACAACTTGGTGATTATTGTTAATAGCAATGTATTGTATACTCGAAAATTTTAAGAGATTTTAAGTATTCTGACCAAAGGGGGGAAAAAAAGATAAGTGGACTGGACCTGGTGGCTCACGCCTGTAATCCCAACACTTTGGCAGGCCGAGGCAGGTGGATTACCTGAGGTCAGGAGTTCATGATCAGCCTGAGCAATATGGGAAAACCCTGTCTCCACTAAAAATAAAAATAAATAAATAAAATAAAAAATTAGCTGGGCATGATGATGCATACTTTGGAGGCTGAAGCAGGAGAATTGCTTGACCTCTGTCTCCAAAAATAAATATAAGTGGATGAGGTAATACAGATGATAATTAACTAGATTGTGCCATTCCACAATGTGTGTGAGGGTATCATATTTTATATCATAAACATATACAATTCTTGTCAATTTACATAGAAAAATAATTAGGCTACAAAACAAAACGCACCAGAGAGAATAAAAATTCAACCAGCTCTAGTTTTTTAAAGTCATCCAATCCAAAATATAAACCACTCTGTGAAATGTTTTTACTTCTTCAGAAAGAGGTATTTGCTCTGTTCTTGATTCACCTCCAAATGATGTTCATTACTTATTTACCATGTAGGATCATAACAGAGACTTACTCCTGATACATAGCCTGGATGTGTTAATTTATAAATAGGAAGTCTAATTATTTTCACGTTTTAACAATGAGAGAAATAATTTTCCAATGACTTGAATTATTCTCTCTTAACACACTAATCTAATCATTGTCAAGGTGCTGGCATATTAAATTCATTGCCACAGCATGCTTGGGCATCATGATCTACTGGGGCTTTTACTAGCTAAGGGTAAGGCCAATGCATAAGTATGGTCTTATTTATAATATTGTATCGTACATCCTGTCTCTCGCATCATTGTGAGAATCAGATAAGGTAACATATAAGGAAATGGTTTGTAAATCTTTATGTAAGTCTTTGTTAATAATAGCATTTGCAAAAGTATTTACGTGGTCTTGGATATACTTAGGTAGCTTTAATGGGGATTATGCAATTTATTATTTTTGTACTGTGTGGCATAGTTTTTTGTTTTATTTTATATTTTATTACATAATATTATATATATCTGTAGAATACTGCCACAAAAACTTTGGCAAGACAGCAAGTCTTTTTTTTTAGTGCATTTAATATGATTTTCCTCTAGAAAGATAACCTTACCTCAGGCATGTTACAATCAACCGAAAATCTTGGCTCTGTTAGATCTATAATTACTAATTATATTTTAGAATATCTCGTATCTGCATATGCTAATTTCACCCATTTGATATTAATTTCCATTCAGATTCAGTGAGTAATATTTCTAACACTGTACACAAATTTTGGGGTATATGCTCTTTGCAAAATAAATTTCTGCAGAGTATCTAAAGTGATTAATGTAGAAATGTTTACAATATATTTTTATTTATAATGCAAATACAATTAATTTGTTACTGTGCCATCTGTCCCTTATGCATAGCACAATCTATTGCAGGGCTCTTCAGTGTAAATTTCTATAAAGATACACATATTCTACCAGCTCTGCAGTAGCCACTAACTACATGTGGCTATCGAATACTTGATATGTGTCTAGTGCAACAGAAAAACTGAATTTACTATTTTATTTAATTCTAATTAATTTAAATAAAAATTGAAATAACCACATGTGGCCACTTGCTACCACAATAGATGGAAAAAATCTGCAGTTTCCACCCAATGTGGCTAATTATACAGTATAATAATTTAATCCTACATAGCATATTCTCTAAAAAAATAAGAATTTTTGTAAAACGATGCATCTTCAGTAAACAGGGATTCAACTAAAACTATAAACTATGATGTTTAGAGAATGCGTCAGAGTGCAAACCATTTTGTAGCTATTGAGTGTCAATTGTGTGTTAATCACCATGTTCAGTCAAATATATGAAATATAGAATTAAAATATGTACAAAAAATAACAAGAGTCTCTTTGCTTGAAGAGTCTGAAATTTAACAGGCAGCAATGTTTTGGAAACAAATACTGATTTTGAGGTTTTCTGTATATATATATATATATATGTGTGTATATATATATACGTGTATATATATACACGTATATATATATATATATATATATATATATATGTCCTATCCCCAGTTTGCTCCCAGAACTCTTTCTTAATTTCTGCCCTAAATTTTTCCAGTAGGAGATTGATTGCCTGATATGGTCTTTAAAGAAAATTATTTGAAAAGTAAAACTCAGGTTGTGCACAAGTAGAGCAGCAAAATTATTCCAATGATAGAAGCTCTGAACTCTATGCTAACAGAAGAGAAAATGCATAAAGGATTGTTTTCTTTCTAATGTTATCATGCCTGAACACTTCAGATTATATCACCTGTTCTGAAATACCAGAGAAAATTATATAAAATGATTTAATGGTTAGTTTTTTAAAATAATTTTTCTAAATGCATATATTTTTAAAATTTTCTCTTGAAGTGTTAAAAATATAAAAATATTTGATAAATGTACATGTTCCAAATATATACTAGTAGTTTAAACAATAAATTGCAATTTATTAATGTTTTAATTTATACATTATATAATTATGCATATTATTTTCAATAAATACTAATTTTTTAACTTTAAAAATCCAGAGTAAAGACATTTCAATGTAATTATACACTTTTAAGCCTTCTTTTATAAAAGTATATTCATTTGGCTCTTGGGTGCTTTTCTAGTTGTATTTTATAGTCTGCTAGATAAATCCTCATATTCCTTTGTTTCAACAGGGCTTAAATAAAGGTCGTCTAAACTTGCTCGCCTTTCTTATCACCTGTGCATTTCCATAATCCCTACTTCCATTGTAAAAGTATGATAGCTTTCTTCTCAATGTACCTTTTTCAGAATGAGATGATAAACATTTCATTAAATAAACCTTAGTCTATCAGACTTTAATTCCACACTCCTCTTGTGTTCTTTGTGTTTGTGAAAATTATTAAGTTCTTTTATAAGCTCTAAGCAATCTTACCAAACTTGCTAGCTATGAACTATTTTACAATTTTGATATGCAACTGTAGCTGAGTAATATAATTCACAAATGTAAACATTTAATATTATGATGGAATATTCTTCCAAAAACAATAGCTTTAATACCATAAACAGAGATCTTCAAATCATGTCCCATTCCCTGCTGAATTCCTTAATTTTTTGACAAGGATAATTCTTGGATAAATTATTTTTGCAAAGACATAAAGGCTGAGTTGTTAACTTTTAAATAAGATGACTGCATGACAATAAATAATGAGGTCTATTTTTTCACTTTTATACAAGAAAGGAACACAATGCATTTAACTCATGGTACCTATAATGAAATTCTTACTTGGTGCTGTAAGAACCAATATATGCTTTTACTTGTTACAAGAACAATGCATGTGCAACTCAAGTAGTTCAGAGACTTTATTAATTATCCAGTGTGTACAATACTACAATCAGCTTTAATGAGGAATTGAAGCAGGACCAGAATAAGTCATTATGATCCACCTCCTCACTCTTCTTTATGAACATTTAGATTCAATTTCTTGGTCTGGCCCACAAGTTGTAGGCTACTCTCACCATGCGCAAAATTTACCTTTTAGTTGAACTGTGTAAAAACCTCCCATGGTGTCAAACCTTACTCCAGTCAAAACTAACAGTGTCTGTTCACTTCACTCTTATACCCCAGTCTCTGAATGCTGTCTAGTTCCAATTTTGCTGACCACAAAATGTTGCCCATATGTTTTGTTATTAAGCTACACTGAATGTCACCAGTTAATCCACTGTCACCTACACAACAATCATTCCCCGCCTCCTCTTTGCAAACAGAAGCCTGGTTTGTTTACTTTCTTCTGAGCAACCATGTTTTTCAGAGACGAAAAAATATCCCTATAGAATGAAATTAAAGTAGTCTAAGCTAAGTATAGTTAGTTTTATAGCTCATATTAAGTTTAGGAATTCAGGATAGTCCTGGTCAATGATACACCGATAAAATGTCTAGGCTGCTTTTTCCTTAACTGCCTTTATTACAGGAAAGGCATCCCAATCCTGACCCCAAGAGAGGGTTCTTAAATTTTGTGGAAGAAAGTGTTTGAGGTGAATCCATAAAGTAAAGGGAAAGCAAGTTTATTAGAGAAGTAAAGAAACAAAAGAATGGCTATGCCATAGACAGAGCAGCCCCAAGGGCTGTTGGTTGCCCATTTTTATAGTTATTTCTTGGTTATAGGCTAAAGAAGGGGTGAATTATTCATGCCTTCCCTTTTTATACCATGTGGAGTAACTTCCTGTCTGGCATTTGTAAACTATCATGGAGCTAGTGGAAGTGTAGCAGTGAGGATGACCAGAAGTCACTCTCATCACCATCTTGGTTTTGGTGGGTCTTAGCTGGCTTCTTTTGCAAGCTGTTTCATCAGCAAGCTCTTTAAGACCTATGTCTTACACCAACTTGCTAACTCATTCTCTGACTAAGAATACCTTAACCATCTGAGAATGCAGCCCAATAGATCTCAGCATCATTTTACCCAGCCCCTATTCAAGACGGAGCTGCTCTGGTTCAAACGCCTCTGACACCTTTGCTAATTGTTGTATGGATGTGTGATTCTTGAAACTGCTATAGGCATCTTTTGATTCTGAGTAGCTAACTCTAACATACAAAAAGATAGAAAGGAAAACAAAACTGTCCTTTATGATTTCGTTAAATGCTGAGTTATGTGAAATAATACATTTTCCTTTATATATTTATGAAAACAATCTGATTTACATATAAGCATTTATACATTTTATTAAGTAAAATAATACAATTTCGTTTATAGTTTTATGCAACCAACAACAATCTGAATTATATATAAGCACCTATGTCTACATTTTTCTCAATTTTTAGTGGATGTGTACATTAGATATTTTATTCTCATCGCTTTTCTAGTATAAAATGTTGACAATTTGAGCCAAATTTCTCTGAATTCATTTTTTACTCCAAAAATGGAGCATCTATTAGAATTTTCCTGAAACATATTAAAATATTGACCAAGGATTCTCTATATTTAAGAAAAATTTAAAGTATTTCCAGATAGATTAAGGCTTAAGTTGCTGATAAGTCTAAAACAGACTTTTTTGAGTGCTTTGTAACAATGCATAACTACCTTGCAATTCAAGTAAGTTTCTCCATGGCTACATCCTTTACACACTCACGTGTACAGTTAATTTTACCCTTTACCCAACATGAATTACTTATTATAGTCCTAATAGATTACAATGAAAGATCTAAAATTAATTCTACTTTTTAGTGACTACATTAGCTTATACATTTTGGGGAAGAAAATTAAGAAAGTGAGTCTGGAAATGATTTATTAAGTATATTTGAAAGTACAATGAACCTCTCAGGCATGTAAAACATTTAATAGCTAAAGCTTCCCAATATGTGGAACATTGGCACAGTGATTCTCTGACATGGCTACATATACAAACTGTGGTTAAAGGTTTTGCTATTGTATTTGTGTTGGTTTATACCTGGAAATTCCAGTTTGGAAAATAGAGCTTTGGCATCTGAATTTTAAAAATGCTTGTTAGGTAATTCTGATGTGTATTTCCTTTGTCAAACACCTAATAAGCCCATATTAACCTTGCAGGGTACTCTACGAGCTAGTAGTGTTGAGTATCAAAAATAATTATTTGGAGTAAACAGAAAAGAAAATGACAATACTCTCTAAATAGGTCCCTGAAACTAAACTCAGAAAAGCTAGTTTTATATTCTTGCTTATTTATTTTTTTCTGGTTTTTGTTTTATCAACGATATGAATATTTTCATTTTGGTGGGTTTAATAGGTCTCATTGTTCTTTTTTCTTTTCTTCTTGAGGAGGAAATAATTGAAAATATCTACTATCAAAAGCCATAATGTCTCAAGATAAAATTTTGTTTGTTTGTTTTTACCGCTAGTCCTAGTGATTGTAGTTTTATTTTGGTGAGGTGTAAAGATGAAAACAAATAACTAGGGCATAATATTTAATTTATTGGTTTTGTTTAAATAAAGTGACAAAGGCTGATGCATGTGGGTGATAGCTGTAGAAAGTAAAAAACTATCTAAGGACTAGACTTTACAGAGGGTCCAGCTAATCCCTGATTCCAGCACAGTCTATGCTGCTGGATAGAAAAGTGTCCCCAGCTTGTGTCTAGATTACTGATGATGCTTGCCAAAAGAGTAACATTGTGTAGCTATTGACTTTAAAAGGTGCTAACATTTAAAAACAAATTAGTACATTTAAGAGATATTTCCTCAAAATAGAAAAAGAAAACACTAAATAGATCAATGTATAAATTAATAATTGTTATTGCTATGAGAGGTTATCACAGAAAATTAAATCCAGTTGCAGGAAGATGTAAAACCTTCCTGTGAGGAACTGATAAGTGACCTAATATGTGGAGGATGAATAGGAGATAACTGGGTAAAGAAAAGGGTAGGGAGTGGGGCAGAGCATGCCAAGCAAATGCAACAAAGTGCAAAGGCTCTGAGGTAGAGAGGAGCATTGTATACTTGAGAACATGGAGAATTGAGGGAAAAACAAAATCACTATGAGTGGAGTAACTGGAGATGAATTTCAAAAAATAACTTTTGAAGCTGTTCATCCTAACAGTTTTTGGAAATCATAGTGGCTCCCATGTAGACGGGAGGCAGAATGAATGTGGGGTGCCCAGACTGTAAACCACTGAGGTAGCATTAACTGTGATATTAATGTTGAATACAGAAGTGCATACAACATAAAATCAGCAAGTGCTCATTTAGATTGGATGTGAAGTGAAAGAGAAGAAGATTTTTTTTTTCTGTAATTAAATAGTTGTGCCTTTCACTGAGCACAGGGAAAGGGCCATATTTGGAAGAAAACCATTTTTGGACACATGTATGTGTCCAAATGAGGGACATTTGAAGTATTTAAGTTGAAATTTCAGGGCAACCTTTAGGGATATATACTCAGAATTCAGAGAAGAGGCCTGCACTTAAAGGCAAAAGTCTGGCCAGCAATGGCGTATCAATCCTAAGTGAGGATGTGGGAGTTTTTAGATCAATGGAGTGCCCAGAAGCAGTTCAAGAATCAAGACGTGATGTGAGATTTAAACTTACTAAACATTTATAAGAACAATGATAACTTATTGTTTAAGGAGACACAATTATTCTACATGCTAAATTCAAAACAAGATAACTATATGGTTATCCTAAGCAAAATTACTAACAGTATCAAAGTAGGCATAATCAAAAGGTGGATGAGGTATTAAATACTGATACTTCATTACTCCATTATTGGTAACTATGGGTAAGACATTGCCTATTTCCATTATTCTCTCAGATCCACTAATTCTTGTCCCCAGTTGAGCATACCCACCTGCCTCTCTGCCCTGTGCATGTCTATGCCTGCCTGTGTTATATAAGCACCTTCCTTTCACTGGAGATGATATATTGATGGAAGAAAATACAATTCTATATGTCTTGAAATGATCTAAGTTCAATCTTCAAAGTAAGATTCTTTCCTTTACTATGGAAACTTTTAAAATGATACTTTTATTGCTTTAGCTATTTCTATTCCAATGTGCAATTTCACAAATTTATGATATACTGTAAATTCTGGAGGTGTGACTCTCCATCTATGTCTTCTACTTACAAGTGACTATTTATTTTCATATCAGTCTAGAAGTATATACTAATATCAGTCTAAAAGATATCTTACACTCTGTAACTACTGAAGTCTTACTGATTTTAGGTGAGTACTTTTATTGTCTAGATTAAACACTGTTGAAGAGACTTCTTCATTATTCAGAACCTTATCTCTCTAGTAGTTTTCTTTCTCTTATTATCAAATGACCCTTGAGTTCAGGAACTGAGATTTAATCTCCTACTCACTATTCAACAGACTGTGAAGTGGTTTTCTATGTAAGTAGAACAGTATATGGCATACAGCAAGTGCTGAATAACTGTTAGATAAATGAGTGAGCAAATAAACACTATACAAGCATTTTACTGTTTGCTGCGGCATGACAGCTAGTTGTATTTGTAAGCAAAACTGCAGAAAATATAGAAACTGCAATACTCTATGGAAGTAATATTTTTCTGTACACATGTCAATTTGCACAAGGATTTTTTCAGACAATTTCACCCCTCATGTGTGTGCAAAATAAAAATACACAGCTTTGTGAATCTGATTTTGGTTACTGTGAATCCTAACAATCTTGCTGGGGATTGTACAGCAAAGAAAAACTTTTTCTACACATTGCTTCTTCAGAAACACATGTGTATTAATTCATCACCCATAGTAGTTTAGATGTTCAATTTTCTTTTCTGGTAGTTAATTCTCATTATTCACATTAATTATGTTCTATAAAATTGCCACAAGCACTGAATTAGCTAATATAAAAACCATTGCTCCTAGAGAAAATACAGTTAGGTTTTTCTGAGCCTTTGGCCACAAATTTCACCTATTAATATCTAACCCTGTATTTAAAGATACCTTATCTAATATATATTGTTGATTCAATAACACTGAACTCACAGCCAGCAGCACTATAATGCATGTCTGAAGAAACTTTACCTACCACACCAACTTTCTCTGTAGTCACAGCCTTCCTGCATTTAGGAACATTAGACAGCATTTCAGCACCATAACTTAGAGCCCATTTTAAACAGCAAGTCACCAACAGAAAGGACACACAAAAAGTGTCACTGAAACACACACACACACACACACAAAGAACACTCACATATGGTGTGAAAGCAGAAACCAGCAAGCAGAACATCATCTTGTTCTGCTTCAGCTGGGAACTGTGCATCAGGCAAATCACATTTTTCTCTGCTCTGTGTTTGCTGGATTTGTTTGCAATGACCTCAAAAACACCCTGAGTAGTGATTCAGAGGTTACAAATAAATTTCAGCAACAGGCCAATTTATAAATACCAAATCACCAAATCATGAAGAATCACCGTATTTCAGTGAACTGTAAAAGGTGCACCTCCCTGAAAACATTTATTGAGGGCCATATCGTTCAAAGACAAGGAAATAGTAACTAATCATGCTCTTCTCATGTAATAACGAAAAGTACATGATTTTTTTAAAGTGTACAATAAAACCTAATTGTATGTTGACCTTCAGTAACTTTATATCAAATTAAGTAAAACTCAGTTACCACTTAAGGTTTTTCTGAAACAGGCAAACAGAAGAGTAAGAAAATTGCTGATTCTTTCCCATAGATTCTCTACCAACCAAACAACTGTAAGTTTCTACCTTTGTAGATGTCATTATTTTCCCATCTCTTAATATTGAGTCACAATGTTTCTTAAGTTTTTAGGAAATATATGTTTGTCAGATATGTTATTAGAGAGCATGTATTATGTATTTTATATTAACCCTTTAAATACACTTAAATATCAAGCACAAGTTTTGAATCTGGGAGAGTGTTGATAGATGATCTAATTCTATCCCACATGAGGAAACAGAGGTCAATAAATGTTAATGATGAACACGTTCATACAGTACATTTAAAGTTAATGGTTAGAGCTGGGAGAAGAGGCTCAAGCCTATAATCCCAGCACTTTGTAAAGGCTGAAGCAGGTAGATCATTTGAGGCCAGGAGCTTGAGACCAGCCTGGCCAACATGGTGAAACTGTTCCTACTAAAATTATAAAAATTAGCCAGGTGTGGTGGCACACACCTGTAATTTCAGCTACCAGGGAGGCTGAGACATTAGAATCCTTTGAACCCAGGAGGTAGAGACTGCAATGAGCCAAGATTATGCCACTGCACTCCAGCATGGGCCACAGAAAAAGACTCTGTCTCAAGGTAAAAAAAAAATCATGGGTAGATTAAATGTGTGCTCAGTTTGAGAATAAAACATATTTCTCTTACACTAACTTTTTAAAAAATACATGTTTATAGAAAACCATTAATTACATTTAGTTGAGAAGCAGTGCCCAAGTAATTAAGAAGCCAGAAGCAACTCTAAACCTATTTGTCAGCTTTTGAAAGTACACATGATTCAAATAAATCTCATGATATTCTTTCTTGTTTCTAGATTGTCCACTTAACATTTCTTGATTTTTTCTTCTTTTCAATGCAATGCACATTTCTCTCAGTTGCATATTTTTAATGCAGAGATTTTGCTTTGATAAAACACAAACTGGAACAAAGCAGTTGATACTAAAGGATTGAATGTGAAAAATAATCATGGGTGACTACTTGGTTTACATTCAAAATATACTGAGAATATAGTTCTACTTTCAGTACATTATTAGTTGCAAGGTGACTCTGAAATAAATATAGGTTTTTTTACTTTCTCATTCAGTCTTGTGTTGTTGCAAAGAAGTTTTTTGACCTTCTGATGCATAACAGTAAGTTGCAGTCACATAGAAGTTATAAAAACTATTTGTTAAATTATTGTTAAATGGCTAAATGATAGCATCAAATTAAATAAGACCTTGAAGTACTTTTATAGACATATCTGGGTTTTTTTTCTTTTCCATGAGCTTTTTAATTCAAATTAATCATTTGAGCCACAACTTACTGTGGAACCTCCAGTTTAGTAGAACCTCCAGTTTCTCATTCCCAAGATCTAAAATTAACAACAACAACAAAAATGCTGGAGTTTTATTCTGCCCAAAGTCAGGTTTGTTTCCAAAAGATCTGATTTGAGAACCTTAATAATCTAAAACCAGATATCAATTTTTAGCTGTCTTTGCATCTTTCACTGCCACAGAGGTCACATTTAAAAGTAGTTCTGGGCTAGGTGTGGTGGCTCTTGCCTGTAATTCTACTCCTTTGGGAGGACAAGGCAGGAGGATCACTTAAAGCTGGGAGTTTGAGGCCGGTCTAGGCAACATAGTGAGACTCTACCTCTAGAAAAAAAAAAAAAAGCCAGGTATGGGGGCATATTCCTGTAGTCCTAGCTCCTTTGGAGGCCAAGGTAGGGGGATCACTTGAGCCCAGGAGTTCAAGGCTGCAGTCACTTCTGATCATGTCACTGTGCTCAACCTGGGTAACAGAGCAAGACCCTGACTCAAGGGGAAAAAAAAGTATATCCCTTCAGAGATCACAGTAGTTAATGAGGAATGTGTTTAGCATCTAAAGTGAGAGCACTCCAGTTGATATTGCTATGCCCAACCATTGTTCCCAAATATGGCCTTCCAGGAGGAGTGACCAAGACAAGGAGAAGACTCCAGCTTCAGCTACAGGTGGGGACAAACTCAGCCTCCCTATGCTGCCCATCAGTTCTAGATATTAAGTTGAGGATAAGAGTTTGGACTCTTTTCCTTCATGATGCATTCTCTATCAGTGACCCTGGCATATTTATAGCCCCCAGATTTAAGTTAGAATCATGTCTTTCCATCAGAGAGATCATAATAACACTGAGATTCAAAAGGTTCTAATTTCTTTTCTCCTAAAGAAATTATTTTTTCTCAATACAAACATAATGAAAATAACCATGACAAATCACAAAAGGTCTATTATAAAAGATCTATAGGATAGTAAGATACACCACTCTTAGAGTTATACAACAAAGAAGAGCATACCAAATTACTCTCTTGAAAGAAAAGATATATTCTTAGGATAATGTGCTGTGTCTACCTGACAGAAAAATTGTAGAACACCTTTAAGTGACATCCTTGTGACGCCCTACATACCTCAATGTTCTGCTTTTAAAATGTTGCTTAATAAATTATATAATGATACAGGTACTGAATTTGTAGAACTAAATCTGGTTTTTCTTTGGAATAGCCCCACCTGGTCTCTTCATCTGTATCTTCCTAGTCTTTGCTCTAGATCATGTCCTAGTTTTCCTGTATTAATAGTTATTGCAAATATTTTCATTGTTTCGTGGTTAAGTAAGCATTTTCACATCTAACCTCCTCATAATCTTCACTGCTAAATTGAGAACACAGAAACATGAAGCCAAAATGGCTTTTATTTCTAAACACAGATCTGTATACCTATTTACATCTGCAGACATATTTTCTAACCTCCTTACCTACAAAATCTCCAAAACAAAATATCTCACAAATGCATTTCTAGTAATTGAGAAGTATAAGTAAATTGTATATTAACTATAATCCACAATGGAAGATGACATAGATTACTTTGTTGATGAAAAAGTTGGTTTCTAATTAAAAATCAAATAATATTTTGAACATTTATAATGTGCTAGACACTTCTATGTTAGTATCCCATTTGATACAATGAGGCCTTCCCTCATTTTATGAGGTCAGAAACATTCTCCTGTGTGCATTGAAGAAGCAAGCACCCATGAGCTCTACAGCATCAAGGTAATGAATTTTGCCAACAACCACATCAACTTAGAGGAGTATCCTGAGCCTGTTATGAATCCCCTACCCAGCCAACACCTTGATGCAGTCTTTTGAGGCCCTGAACAGGGGACCCAGAAAGGAAGTGCCAGACTCCTGGAACACAAAACTATGAGATAACAAATGCATGTTGTAGCTATTTATTACAAAGCAATAGATGACAAATACACCGCCAAAATTCAGTTAATGAGCACTGGCGTCAGAATCTGAAGCCATAGTTGCCAGACCAAGTAGTCTTGAATAATTGTCATCATTCATATTCAATAGAAGGATGAAAAGCAAGATAGATGATAGACAGATGAATGCAGAGACAGATAGATAGATGCAGAGATAGATGCAGAGATGGTTGATTGATTGATAGATAAAGACATGAGGAATAATGCATAGATGATAGACACGCTAATAGAAATACAGGGTCTTTAGTATATAAAAACACTAAAGTCACTAAAGTCAAAGATATATAGGACACAAATGCTGTTTTAATCACTGACAGAAGTTTTAAATAGCTAATTTAAAGTCTAGAATATAAAAAGAGTGCAAAATTATAAGTATTGGATGATGCCTATCAGCACATTATATAATAAATTTGAAAAATGAAGTAGAAAATAGTGACAATCTCTTTCATTTGACACTTTTAAATAGTGCTTTGAAATCCTAAGCTAATTTTCCTCTAAACAAACATTATCTTGACATTGTAATTTTGAAAAGTTGTGTATGTCCTTTGCAGCTGTAATATATTGCTCCTCTTTCTCTCTAAAGCCATTAATTCTTGGCTCATGTTCCTTTGACAGTGCTGCTTCTCTGTCTGTGGTGCTTATTGAGTGTGAACCTGGAATTTGAAGTCTCAGAACATACATTCAAATACTAACACCAAGACTTATTGACATATAAACTTGGAGGGTCTTATTATCCAACAAAGTTTCAGTTTCTCATTTGTAAAATGGAAGTGATAATAACAGTTCCAAGCATTCCACGTTGCTATAAATATGAAATATTATAATGTCCTGAAATTGCTAAGTATATGTCTTTAACATCAAATGCTCATAAACAAACTTCTTTTTGCTTTTTTTAAAAAATCACTGGTGGCTACTTAGTATTTAGGCACAAGGATTGAAGGCAATGTGTTATGTACAACAAGCTGTTTTGAACAAAATATGCTGATTTCAATTTGAGAAATTATGATACTCCCAGGTAGATTTCAAAGATCTCAAGAGTAGATTGATGTTTATCAAACCTCCGCTATGTACTGGGAACAGTAGCAGACATAGCAGGTATGCACATCTCATGGGTCATCTTTTTAGCCTTCACCCACAGCTCCTGGGATGTGTATTAATATTTCATATTACAAATGAAAAAACTCCTATAGAGGAAAAGCTCCCAATGAGCTAGGACAAAACAAAAGTACAAAACTAGGTTTTCTTTGTTTGTTTCTGTTGTTTACACACAGTGAACAGCAAGCCCTCAAGATTTCTTGATCATATCATTCTCAAAGTAGTGCTTCTCGAAATTGTAATGCAAGCAAAGCACTTAAAGCCTTTGCCAGAGTACTGCAAAAAAATGTGTTGGATCACCTCTCTGCTAGCAAAACGGAGCTAGTTGTGCTCAGCACTCAGTTCCCATAGAGGCAGCTCTAAAACTTGCTACATCAAGGGTAGGTTCCAATGGGTAGGTTCCCAGGACTTTAGACTGGTTCCATGATAGTGATGTTTGGATGTTGTACAAAGCAAGCAGAAAAGTGTGGTCCAAACAGTTTGCGTGTGTGTGTGTGTGTGTGTGTCTGTGTGTGTGTGTGCACATGCACATGTGTGTGTGTGTCTTAAAGTGACTTGAGATATAGAATCGTGCACACACGTGTGTGTGTGTGTGTGTGTGTGTGTGTATTAAAATGACTTGAGATATATAATCACACAAATGGGTCATATGTAATACTCTTACCCATGAACCAAGAAGGAAAAATTGAGATTCAAGTTCATGTCATCTGTGGGCAGGTTGTCCAAACCTATACTGCTTGAATCTTCGTAAATTCAAAGAATAGGTCCAAGATTAAGGAAATAATTGGAAATCTTGAAAGAGTAAATGCAAAAATAGTTTAGAAGTATATTTTAACTATATCGTGTTATCATGGAGAGAGTGAGAATGACACACAAAAAAATACTTAAACCTTAGTATACCATGTATCATACTTCAGTAATATTGGGCTTCATAAAATTCTGAGATTGATATGGCTCGTGCAACATGGCCTATGACATATATCCAGGTAAAATTCCATGCTAGCCTATGCAAACCTTGTATTAAAAACAGTTATACTTATTCTAGAATACCTATGACCCTCAATTAGAGGCTACTATTTGTAATTGTGACTTTTAGGGGCTAGAAATCTATTACATCCTTTAAAGAATGTCTGCATTCTTACTATGCTAACATACAGACAGTTAGTCCCCAACATATGATGGCTTGACATGCAGTTTTTCATCTTTACTATGGTTGGAAAGCCATACACACTCAGTTGAAACTGTACTTTGAATTTTGATCATTTTCCAAGCTAGAGATATGCACTATGATACACTCTTATGATGCTGGATAGTGGCATGAGCTGCAGCCTCTAGTCAGCCAAGTGATCATAAGGATAAACAACTAGTACTTGATAACTTCAGGAAGAACACTGTGCCTGTGAAACCATCAAGTGTCAGTGTCTCCGTGCTCCCATCAGCTATTCTCTGCCTCATCAGAAATCAGAGAAATGGATGATCTTGTCATTGCTGCATCTCTATCATTCAGCAATTAACTTTAGTTCAATGCTTCAAACATTCCTCAGGCCTACTGTGCTTTCTGCTGTATACGTTAATGGTAACTACCTATACCGCCATTCATTTTTAAATTTTCAGTACAGTATTCAGTAAATTACATGAGATAGTCAATATTTTGTTATAAAATAGGCATTATAATGCATGACTTCACCCAACCATAAGCTAAAGTAAGTGTTCAGAACACTATTAAAGTAGGCTAGGAAAAGTTTATATTTGGTAGGTTAGGTGTATTAAGTGCACTTTTGACTTAGTGATAATTTCAATTTATGATGGGTTTATTGAGATAGAATGCTAATGATAATTTCAATTTATAATGGATTTATTGAGACGGAATGCCACAGTAAGTCAAGGAGCAGTTATAACTCATCTTTTAAATAAGTAGATTTTGATATATTTAAATATTGTCTCTATCTGCTCTTTCTATCCATCTGTTCACACTATTGACATTTCTTAAAAGAGTATTTGTTCATGTATGTTATCCTTAAAGTCACTAATGTACTAATATCTCATGTTAATTTACAAGAGGGAAACATTGTGTACTTTTCTTTTATATATATATATATATATAAAATATACAGATACAGAAACAGATAACACATTCACACACATACAAATATATATTTTTCATTGAGTATCTTGAGGAACTAAAGTTTCAGAGAAGCAATTTAAGTAATATTAGCTTAAGCTAATGATGTTCAAACTGTGACTTTGTGACTCCATTCTGTTTAGTCTCAATTGCAATTCACTTTTCTGTGTAGATTTTCTATCATACTATTCTGTGGGAATTATACTTTGGTTATCTTAGAGAAATATGGCATATTTAAATTTTTAAATGCCAACTTTTAACAGAAAAATGAGATATGTACCTTGCCTTTGAAATTTACATCTTGGGTATAAAAGCACTTTAAAAATATTCATTTCCAGTAGATATTCTAAATATTTCTTTTATGTGAAATAAATGAATGAAGAGTTGAGTACTATTATTTAACAAAATTGGGGAGTACTCTAATGATGTTATAATACATGAATATGCATTTTCTGTAAAGTAGAAACATTTAAAGCAGTTAACATGCAAAGCCTTTAAGAGTTGCAGTCTTTGAGATACAAATATGCAATAATTTTGCTTCTTTCACACATTGAGATTCAGTAAACTCTGAGGTCCTGAAGTAATAGCTATGACTATTTCTTAGTTTCCTAAAAAGTGCCATATTGATTGCTAATGTAACAAATGTTTTTAGGTTTAGAAAAAAGAAAGAACAAACTTTTAAACATTATCCATAAAAATAAAAAAGTAATTTAAGCATAATAAAATCATTATCAATAAAAGAAGAAAAATGTGTTCAGCTTCATACTTGTGTTTTATGGAATTTGAATTCACTTTTGAATTAGATCAGATTTAGTATTATACCAGAACAGATCATTTTCAATACAATCATGATGAACATTACCATATACTGTACAGCAAAAGAGTAGAGCTGAGCTTGCCAAAATTTCATTCTTGGAAGCACTGCCACTGCAAAAATAGCTCCTTCCCCTGAGTACAATATTTAAGAGGCTTTAAAATTCTTCAGAGAATTATTGGAAGCTACTTTATACAAGAAGCAATCATTTGCAAGTTTGAAGCTGAATTACATTGTTTGTTTTCCGTCTAAAAATTCTGTTCTCAATGGTTGTTTGTGACTTTGCTTGGTCATTCAACATTTTAAAGCAACCATTTTGTGACCATCTGCCACTTATCTCTTTGGCCCCAATCTCTTCTGCTCTGATCACTATTGATTTTCCAAATGGAACCACCATAAAATAAATGTACCAATTATTACACTGAGGTTGGAAAGAGCATTTGCTACTGTGAATTGTTTCTGAGTTCCTAAAGTATCAGTAAACATAACCAAAAAACAAAAACATTTCTTTGAGGTACAGGTTTTAATGCTAATCATTTAAGTTTAAATCTTTATAATCATGATTAGCTCATATTTTCTATTTTGTAAAATAAATTAGCTACACAAATTTCCACATTCAAGACCTAAGCAAATGCTTAACACAGTTGGTCCTTCCAAATGCACCTATCATTTATATTTTTAAATTCTGCCATTTCTATTCAAATTAAAATATTCTTAATGAAAAAGAAGTCTTTAATATAAGGAGGTGTTTGAATTAAAATTCTTTCCCTGGAAAAGCAAAACTATTCAGACAATAAAGAGATCAGTGTTTATTAGGAGTTGTGGGTGGGAAGAAGGACTGAATAGGAGGAACCCAGGGCATTTATAGGGCATGTACCATACCAATGCAAGATATTAACAGGACAAACAGTGTTGGGGGGACACAGGAAGAGGGATTAAATGAGAACTCTCCATACTACCAATTCTATTTTTGTTTAAATATAAAAGTGGTTGAAGAAAATTTATTTAAAAACAAATAAAAAATCTCTTTCACTTGCCTTTCCATGCTTCAATATGATTCCGTGTATCATTTCCTAAAATTTATGTCAAGATATGTGAGAAAGAAAATTTTGAAAGTCTTCTATGGAGTGAAATGGCTCAAACTAAAATGTCATACTAAAGCAGAATTCCTCTCAACTCAAGTATATAAGATATATTATGTTTCTGGCCTTTCCATTTAATTTAATTGTGGTTATGTTAGTATAGGTAGCTAGACAGATATGAGCAGGGCAGGAGAGGTCCCCCAGAAATGTCAGGCACTCACTGGGTGACGGTCAGGCAATAATAAAACTGTCCATCTAAAATGATAAATTGTACCGGGTATCTACCCAAAGGAAGTCGCATGAAAAAGACAGATGCACATGCATGTTTATAGCAGCACAATTTGCAATTGCAAAGGCATGGAACCAACATTAGGACCCATCAATCAACGAGCGGCTAAAGAAAATGGGGCATATATACACCTCGGAATACTCTTCAGCTATAAAAAGAATGAAATAATGTATTTTGCAGCAATTTGGATGGAGCCAGCGGCCATTATTCTAAGTGAAGTAACTCAGGAATGGAAAATCAAATATCCTATGTTCTCACTTATAAGTAGGAACTAAGCTATGAGGATGCAAAGGCATGAGAATAATATAGTGAACTTTGAGGACTTGGGGAAGGTTGGGAAGCGAGTAAGGGGTAAGAATACATATTTGCTACAGTGTACAATGCTCAGGTGATGGGTGCACTAAAATCTTGGAAATCACCACTAAAGAACTTATCCTCCTGTACTCTAAAAACTATTGAAATAAACATTAAAATAAATAAAATAAAAATGTTTGAGATTGTTAAAAAAAATGATAATTAAATAATAAGGGATCACAACTAGTGCCAAGGGGGAAAGAAGTTCCTCCAAATAGGAAACAAGCCAGCAAACCACAATTCCCTGATAAGGTCTTAAGCATACACAACACAGGGCAAAATGATAGCCTTGGACCAGCATATGAACTTCCTCTGGGGCCCCTCAATCAGTAAGGAAAGATTGCCCCAAGTGAGCATGCACACAACCTCAGTAAACACACTGCACATGCTGCCCCTCCCAGCACTGACAAGCCACTGTGCATGCAACAGTTGAGCAACTATGAGGTGCAAGAGAGGTTACAAGGGAAGGAAAGAAGAAAAAAAACACAACAAAGCCAATATATAAAAATCCTGAGCCAAGGGCTGAGTGGGACACTTAATCTCTCAAACTGCCTGCTTGGTCATCTTCCAAGTGTACTTTGCTTCTTTCAATATACCTTTGTCTCTGCTTTAAAACTTGCCTGAATCTCTCAGGTAAAATCTCTCCCCTGAGAAAACAGGGCTGGGATTACTGTGGACTCAACCCCTTTTTGTGGACACACCTCCTGTAACAGGTGGAGCAAAGACTGTGGAGCTAAAATTTCCATTTGTACTTCCGTGAAGGAAACCAATCAATTAATGATCAAATAGGTGTTTAATATCTCTGTGGCATTGCTTGAAAGAGTTGATGTATACAGATTACTCATTCCTCATGTTCCCAGGCTGTGTGTGACCAGGGACCCATTATGTTTGTTTTCATTGTTTGTTTTTAAGCCTTTCTATGCTTTATTCACATGCTTTTTCTGACAATAAAGAGATTAATGATTACTAGAAGTTGAAAGTGGGAAAAAGGAATGAATAGGTGGAGCACCGTACATATTTAGGGCAATGAAATTATTCTGTATGGCACTTCAATAGTGAATATGTCATTATAAATTTATCAGAACCTTTGGAACTGTACAAAACAAAGAGTGAACCTCAACATAAACTATGGACTTAGTTAATTATAATTCAAAGAAGAAATTTTATATGTTGCAAATCTCAATAGATACCATGGTATTGGTCCATCCTTTGGGAATTTAAAAACAAGGAGAGGTGATATGAGAAGAAAGTGTAAGAAAAGACATGGAAAAATTATTTGGGGTTCAACTTAACTCTTCCTAATGCTTAAGTTATATAGCTGTTGATAGCAATATAACTATCCTAATTACGTGAGCTCTCATTTAATGTTTTTCAGTAAAAGTTCAGTTCCTAATAGTCCATAGGAACATATATCTACTATATATTGAAATCCAACAGAATGATTTCATTGACCTCACATAGTAGAAACAATCCATATTTAATGATGTAATTAAGATACTATATTCACTATGTCCTTTTGTCTACTTTCAAATACTCAGTAATTTGAAGGAAGATGCTAACAATATCACTCAGTGGACTTTAATGGAGGCAAGAAAAGGAAGAAAATAAAAGAAAACTCAAGCCACATGCACTGATGTTTTTAGCCTAACGTACTAAGCTGGGGTTTGATAGAGCCTTGTTTATAACACATTCATGAGAAATGCCGCTGAACACTGGAAATCTCAGGAACGTGTCTTAAAAGTGTTCCCAACTCAAACCTAAGTTTCCTATGTTTAGAATAGCTAATTTTAACCAGAAATGGCATTATATTTCACGTTTCAAATCTTAACATTTTATCTCATAAAGTCTAGTTAATTAAGTGATAAGAATAATTTAGTATTTCCTTAACTGTTCCATTAACTTCTAAGTTCATAGGTACATGTGCAGGTTGATTGTATATGTAAACCTGTGTCATGGGGGGTTTAGCGGACTAAAAAGAAAGAAAACGTGCTTTTTTTTTTAATCTAGCAAGAAGACATACAATTGGAAATGAAGAAATTCACCATCTCTATCTCAAGGACAATAAAAAAAAATCCTGCTGTAGAAAATGTCCCCCACAGATTCATCATTCTAAAGTTGAATTGTGAAACTTGTTAAAGCATAGATATGAAAAGCATTGCCAATATGTCAACCACCTTAATATCATCCAAACTTCTTGCAATCACTGCATTTTCTTCTGTAAGGGATGTCAAGATTTCATCAAAAAATCTTTTTATTTGGATAGTCTCCATACAGTTGTCTACCTATTTTCACTCACTGGTTTGCAACTTCTCATATACCAGTTGTCATTTCTGTAACCTTTCCAACAGCAACTGTGCAGTCTTGGGACCAAGATGCAGAATATCTCACTCAACAATTCTCCCACAAACCATCTGTTCCTAGAGACATCAACAACTGTTGGCATTGGGAGATTCAGCATAATGGGAAAGAAATTGTTGAAAACGATAAAGTGAAACTTTCTCAGAAATCTTAAATCTCAAGTACAATAGGAAAATAATTTTCTGACATATATAACCAGTGTTAGGTGAATAAAATAATTCTTGTATAAAAAACATATAAAAACAAAAACACCAAAACGTTTTCACTCTTCCATCAGATTTATACAAATTATACATGAAAATGTTTAAATTATGACACAAAATCTTTGTAAAATCATGCAGTTTGCAAAATGGAATCTCTACCAAAATGAAAACATTCATAATATTGACTCTTCCAAACAAGGCTATATATATTTATGTATGTGTATATATTTATCAGTATATATGTACTCTATACATATATGCATATGTATGTATAAATTAACTTATACATATATATGTATGCATTGCTCTTTGTTTCTCTACTCTCCACTTTCAATACACAAGTCAACTTTATTCCCTGTTAAAACTTTCTAAAGTAATTATAATTAAACATGGACAACAAAACAAAAGAAATATTGCTTTCTAATTACAACAGTAATAGTATTTTGGGTTTGTTTTTTTGTTTTTGTTTCTGTTTTGCCTTATTTTGTCCTTTCTGGTATTAAAGGGAAAAAAATACCTAAATACCTTTCAGAACGAGTACCAGTAGAAAAACTATGGAAAGTTTTTCTACCTTGCATACAGAGTACACATAGTCCCAAATGTGTACTATTTCTCCCTGAAAATATTTCTAGTCTTTCATTTAAAATGATGCACAGCAATGCTTGAGTGAAAGCATGAATGGAACTTTAATATCTTCCTGCATTTCGAATTAGAAATTCTATTGCTTTTGAATAGTAAATGATCACAAATAACCCGACATTATTCAACTCATTTTCATGGGATAACTAAATTATTTTAGAGAGATTTGATTTTTAAAAAATGGTTAGGGTAGATGTGAATTTTTAACATTTAATATGATTGTCAAAATTATTTTTGAAATATATAGGGCAATGTTATTATTCCCAATTTACAGAAAAAGTATTAGCTGAGTTACTTAATGTCACATACTTTAGAAGTAGCAGAGACAGAACTGAGAAAGCATGTTTTACAATTTTGAAAAGAAGTTCAAATTTTTTCCAGAAATTGTTTGAGTTGACGTATTAAAAATAAAATGTTTTTCTTTCTTAATCATGTAAGATTACCTATTGACATATACTTGAGTGCATAAGTGATAAAAGATTTGAATATAAATTAAAACCACAATATTTTTAAGTATCTATAAAATATAGGTCAGAAACTACATCTAGATTAGTCTCATTAGTTTTATAGAAAATATAACACCAAAATGATATTATAAATTTTATGCCTAAGTTTAAATACTGTTTCTAAAGTTGTAAGTTGCTACACGACATAAATTAATTCTGGAAAATAACACAGCCAAAATACCTTTCATATCCACTTTCTTCTTTTCTAATGCATTTTTTTGTGTTACTTCATCTTGTCTTCTAGTCTGTTAAATCTCATGTCATTAATGCCTAATAGTTAATGTTTTGGTCTATTTAGGTCCTAAAGCTTAAATGGTTTGAGTATGATGATTAGCAAAGCTGTAATAGTTCTGTGCCTCTCTTTGAATCTCAGGTCTGTGAAGCAGAGTCAAAGCATGTTTTATCTTGCATGTATTATTCATCACTCTCATACTCAGAGGGAATTTTCACAGACATGAAAGTATTTCCATTTTTCTTTTTCTGAGGAAATATTCATGTCCAATTGGACTAATTACCACAGCCAGTTAACTCTCAATTACATGGGCAAAACAAATCGTGTCATTTAAAAAGATACCATTGTCACTACAAGTAGTCTTTTTGTAAATGAGTGATTATGTCAGACTGATAGAGTTTCTTTCAAAAGGCTGAGTAATTAGAAATCTCCTGCATAACTTCTAAAAAGTGATGACAAACATGAGTGTTTTAGACCACTGATTTTCAACTAAAGATGACTTTGTCTCTCCCACCCCTGCTCCCAGGTGATAATTGGCAATGTCTGAGGATATTTTGGGTATCACCCTGGAGAGGGGCACTGTTGGCATCTACTGGATACCGACCAGGGATGCCGCTAAACATCCTACAATGCACAAGATAGCCCCTCATGCAAGTAATTGTTTGGCTCAAAATGTTAATGATGGCAAAGCTGAGAACCCCTGGCCTACATAGTATCATACATATGGTGGCTGTTAAAAACAAAATCTAGCTGATATAATCCTGGTCACTTTGCTTTAATTTTAAAAGCTGAAGGAATAAGCTCAAATATTATGTATTTTTTAAATTTTATTTTTTCTATTTATTTTTATATTATATGCAGGTATACAATTTAGGTTGAGCTTCTACTTCAGTAGTTTTCAATGCATAACAAATTAGAGAAATGAAAACTACCATTTCTCTTTTCAGATTGAGAGAAGAGATCCAGAAAGGCTTAGTTCAGATTTGGATCTTGTGAATTTCAGTGAACTGTTCTCCCATTTTTCTCTATTCAAGTTGGTTTACAAAGAAACAGAGAAATAAATAGAATGATCATATATATAAAAATAGATGGATACATATATATATAGATGGATAGAAGACAGATGATAGATGATAGATAGGCAGGCAGATAGATAGATAGATAGATAGATAGATAGATAGATAGATGGAATTGGTAAGAAGAGCTTGGAACCTAGAACCAGACTCCCTAAGTGTGCATTCTGGTTTCATGACTTATTAGTTGTGCAGCCTTTGACAAACACTTAACATTTTAGAAACCTTTGTTTTAAAATATATATATATAATTGGGATGATATAATAAACCTAATTCATTAGGGTTGTCGTTAAGATTAAACTCACAAAATCTTTAGAGCCACACCTTACATACAATGTATTATAAAATATCAGACCTCTATGTAGACTTATACATTTTTACCTCAAATAATATTTCTTTCAGATTATAAGATAAAGAATCTTATTACTTATAATTATTTTATCTTTTCTGAAAGTGTATATTTTCTGAAAATTACATGATTATTTTGAAGAGCCTCAAATGATGGATTTATGTATACAACACTGCTTCTCTGTAAAATTAGTCCAATTGTCACTGCATTACTGATCACCATTGGAAATGAGGAATAAAATGAAATTAGTGTTTTACCAAAAAATAACTAGATTTGCCAATCCTGCTTTCTCTCTCTCTCTCTCTCTCTCTCTCTCTCTGTGTGTGTGTGTGTGTGTGTGTGTGTGTGTGTGTTATCATCATTTGAAATGTAGAGTGAACATGAAATGTCAGCATCATCAGAAAAATAGCTGCATTGGTCAATGATGCTTTTTCATTTATATGTACGTCTTGGTGTTTTTATGCTTCTGATCTGAATTGCCCAGGCTTCGGTAATTTATTTTGCCAGGCTTCTAAACTGCTTTGGGTGATTTTGATTGAAGTTAACTTATTTTTTCACCACTATCATTGATCTAAGTCTTCCTACACTTTTCTTCTTCACAGTAACTTAAAAATGTATCCTGTCTTCAACTTTCTGCTTTAATCTTTCTTATCTTAAAATGTCTTATCTCATCCTCTGTGCTGGCTTGTTCCAAATGACTCTCACCTGAGTATTGACCTCTATTATTCACGATTTAGTGATTAAATTCAGTAGACACAGTAGAGCTTATTTTTAGACAGACTAGTACAAAGAATTAGATGTCATGAATTATTATATGCTTAACCTTTGGCTCTTTAAAGACCATTAAAAACATTTATACCAGCATTCTTAATGTATATAACAATATAACTATTTATAAACTTTACTATATAGTTGTATAAATTGTTGCATTTTAAACATGGAGTTATATAAATAATAGTAGAAATGGTTGAGTAAATCTTTCAGTTTTTCATTTATCAATTTTGATGTTTAACACAACAGATATTGGCATTCTGCAGTGGAGGTTTATATGGAGAGAGATTTGGAATGCTCCTCTTTTAAACAAAATATTCTCCAAATCTCACTGGTAAAATTAGTTCAGCGTAAAAACCGCAATTGTCTGGAGAATCACCTTCTAATATTAACTTTAAATGAAATAGTTGGAGGTGAAGAAATCTGGTGATTTGGGGAGGGCATTTCAGTATTAATGGTAGCTCTAACCCATGAAAATGGAAAAATCCCACTATTAAGTTTGCTGGGCCACACCACTGATTATTCAACATAATATCAATAAGAAAATAATACATGTAGTTTTTGAATGCTCAGATTTTCAGGAAAATAACCAATGACAAGAGAGATAATAAAACCAGATAAATAAAGGAAAGTAAGTCAAATTACTATTTTAATATATCAATACCAAAACCATACACTTTTCAGAAGGATTTCTTATATAGAACTTTCTATACCATATGCTGAGTAACTGAGGAAGTTTCACAATCTTTTCTTGAAATACCAGATGCTAGATTTTATGCATTAAGAAAGCTGGGCTTGAAATGTCTAATAATATACCTAGTTCTAAAATGGCATGATCTTATATTAATATGAAATATAAACTGAGGGCCACAAAAGGTAAAAAGGAATTTTGCTTTCTTAGTTTAAACTCTTCCTTATTATCATTATCATTTTATTTTCATCATCATGATTTAGGAATATATTGTCTGCCATTTATTTCCTGGGTTACTATCACTCTGATACCTCTTAGGTACTCCAAGCAACGGTTTCTCCCAGGATCTTAGGTTAACTTCAGTGGTTTAACTGCATGTCTAAAAAAAATCAGCCTGGTGCCTTACAGAAAAAGTGTCACTGGAACCTGACATAAAAACTCATGTTTTTTTTTTTTTTTTTTTTTTTTTTTAATCTTGCTGTCCTTCTGCTTCCATATAATCAGCTCAAGTGAACACAGCACAGGAAACAGATGAAGATGCTGTTTCCTTCTCAACATTAACACACTAGTTGGCCTTTGGTAAGTAAATCATTTGTCTGGGAGTTTCTTTCTCCACCTCCAAATTGTATTTATTTGGAAAATAACACTGCTTTTTCTTAGACCTACACTTTTGAGATTCCATAAATTAAATGATTTTAAAAATTCTTTGGGTTTTTTTTTAGAGAGTAAATAAACCACAACATTATAAATTGGAATTCAATGTGACTTAGCCTGTGTTTGATTCATGAAGTTTTGCAGTGGAGCATTTAATACATTTTGGTGATGCTTTTATTTGCATATCTTATACGTGGAACAGCCACTCAAATTCGTGACAGTTTCCTTAACGTTCACCCTGGTCAAGAATTCCTAAAAGATGTGGCAGAGATTCCTAAAATATCTTTGGGAAAATCAGAAAGATCAGTCAAAGTGTAGGATAGGTTTTAGGAAATACAAGTTGGTTATAACTCAATTTTTAGTTGCTTATAAGGTTAAAAATATGTAAATGAAAATAATTCTGGACTTAAAGGCATATTAAAAACATTAAAAATTAGGCCTCTGTAATGTGCCAACCAAGGATTACTTGCTTTTTTCTCCAAGTTCAACAGGAATAACAACAACAAATGTCCAGTGACGCTTATAGAACATGATTTCTACTACATTTTTGAGTCAATAATATAAAGCTATGAGAAGTGTGGTTTCAAAATCCAAAAAAAGTTAAAAGCAAACTATTCTAAGTCAGATTTTATACACATAATTAACCTAATTAATATAGAAAATACATTTTTAAAAAATTATCATGCAAAGCTACCATATGACAGGCATTTCAGATTGTGATGTTTAGTTAAAAGTGTGTACAACTGATTCTACCCTGCACTATTAACCTGTCACTGAGATTCCAGGAACCTTGTTTTTCACAGTGGGCTTACTGTTCCATCTTGCCCATTTATGTTTCTATTTTTTCTCCAGCTTTTTCTTTAGCTCATTCTTTGTGATTCTCATCCCCACTTTTAAATATTTGAGGGCCCTTAAAATAACACATCTATTCTCTGAATAATTCTGAATTGACTGAGAGCTGTCTATGACCATACCACACTGAATGTGCCCAATCTTGTCTAAATTCATTGAGAGATCATTTTTTAAATCTAGTAGAGGGATTTTGGTTTCTTCTAACAATAAAGTTGCCTTTTGCAAGGCATCCATTTCACAAACAGACAAACAGCACCAAAATCTGGACAAAATACAATCAGACAAACAAATAAGCCAACTTATGTTTAAAGGCATTAAGAAATACTAAAGAAACCAGGATTTTAAAGCGGAGAATACCAAAAATAAAATGAAGAAAATATGGTACATACACACTATGGAATATTATGCAGCCATAAAATGAATGAGATCACGTCCTTTGCAAGGAGACCGTTATCCTTAACAAACTAACGCAGGAACAGAAAACCAATTACCACATGTTCTCACATATAAGTGGGAA
>CAUYQU010044600.1:0-68761 GCA_963574635.1 Cheracebus regulus
ATTTTTAGTGAATTAATAAATCAAATACAAGTTACCAAATCACAACCGTTTGATAACAATAATTATTATTTGGTAATTCAGCAAGATGGGAAAAACTATAATTATTAAGTTACGAAACTTTCCACTGCTTTTTTTTTAAAAAAAAATGGTCCATAACAATTGTCTTTTCAGGACAGTATTCCAGTATTTTAAACAGTGGCACCAAGAGCTGTTTGATGGAAAACCCGTGTCCCCAACTATTTCCTGATATCTCTTTTGGGATCTTTGACATATTATTTTCTCTTAAGTCCTTACCAAGCCCACTGCACTGTCCCCAGCCACTGTTAGGGCCTTATCTTTCTCTCTGTTACATAAAAGTAGTAGTTTTTTCCCTCCACTGTTATCTTCTAAGTGACATATTGAAAACTTAGCAGAAAGTTGAAGTCTGGAGTCAAATAAAGATCTAGTAGTGGTATGAAAAGCCACTTTTATTTTATTGCTCTTGTCTACCAGCTAACAACTTATTGATAAAGAAGATAAAAATTTTAGTGATCTTTATCAAGTGTACCCTATAAGATTGATGCCCCTGTGTTTAACCTTATTTTGTGGTGATGACCACAGTACTTTGTCATGATGTCACCTGACACTATTTTTTTTTTAACAGATCAGGAAATAAACTATTCAAAACAAAGAAAATCCACAAGAAAAAGATTTTGACTCATGAAAGGGGTACCCTTAACTTTCCCTGCTGGGTAAAATGAATCATTGTTAGGTAATGACCTCAGGACAGACTTTTTAAAACAAAACAATATTTTCATTTTCCTTTTTCTTTGAATTTCACTGTTACAGATTTGTGGTTATAATGAAACATCTCTCCTATTTATTTCAGAGCTATCTTCTGAGACTAGAGCCATTTCTGTGCCAAAGCTACAAACCTCAAAGATGCCTGGCTGGACCCACTGGGAAATTCGTGTGAATAAATGAGCTAAGATACTGTTGTGTTCTGGATGACCAGTGAGAAAATAGTCAAGATTCCTCCTAGTTCTTGGAAAATTTTCTTTCCTTCCCACCTTCCTGCCCTTGTCCCATTTCTCTAGTTTTACCTTCCTCTGTCTGTTTTCTTTTCACTGCATATTGTCTTCTATTTTCACTTCTTTTCTCCTAGCTTCCCTCCATTCCTTTACTATGACCCTTTCACCCTGATTTCTTACTATTATTTATTTCCATCTAGGAAATTCTATGGCAGCTTGTAAATTCAAAATACAAAGCATTACTGATAAGACTCAGAGACTAAAGCTCAAGCCTGTAATCAGGTAATCTGTCCTTGCATGCTTGCCCTATTTCCTTCCCTAAGGATTCAGGTCCACCACAGCTCTTGGCTCTTGGTTCCCTGTCACATTTACAGTGTTGTTCCTAGGCCTACCCCTTTATACTTTGCACCTGTATGCAGTCTTTCCCTTTCTTGCCTTTAGCTCACTCTACCAGACTCCGGACTGGGTTTGCACTGCTGCGTCTGTTCTTTGTCACCTTTGTGACACCTTCTGTGTCCTGCCTCTATCTAACTGTCCTCAAGTGAGCCCTACAATGGGCCTGCTTCAAGGATGGCATGGTTATCTCTCCAGCTCATTCCTCCCTGACATTTGCTAGGTTGCTGTCATATCCTAGGCTGAATGGCTCAAGTATTAATTTATTATATTTATTCATTCAACAAAAATGTATCAAGTTCTATACATGATAATAAAGATAAGGGTATCAGACCTTTTATTTTCACATATTAATTTTTTTTCTTGAGTTTCCTAAATTCTACTGAATCTAGGAAAGCAAATATTGTTATACATTTCATCTAACACCATTCAAATAATACTGGGCAATTAATTTGTATGCAAAATTACATCTAGCAGGCATTTTAAATTGAAGTATAATTTACATGGCACCAAACTCTGACTCACCTTGTTTCATTGGCTCTAAGTATGATGTCCTTATAAAATTAAACAAAACAAAACTGAATGATTAACAGAGTTCTCCATTTTTGATTCAGACATTTTGATCCTGTTTAGGTCTGAAGCCTTATACAGACACAGTAAGAATTTAGTAATAATAAGTACATTTCCCCAGTTGCCATTTGGTGTTTGTATGTGTTTACCAAAATGGAAAAAAAAAAAGAACAAACTACGCAAAACATATGGAAAAACCCATTAAGAATCTGTCTCAAAGTGCACATAGTCACAGAAAAATAAAGTTTCAAAAGCAATGTATGTTGAAGTTAGGACAAATATCTAACACATGCAGGGCTTAAAACTTAGATGGTGGGCTGAGAAGTGCAGCAAACCACCATGGCACATATATACTTATGTAAGAAACCTGCACATTCTGCACATGTATCCCGGAACTTAAAGTGAAAAAAAAAAAAAAAAAAAGGGACCAGGCGTGGTGGCTCACTCCTATAATCCCAGTACTTGGGAGGCCAAGGCAGGCAGATCACCTGAGATCAGGAGCTTGAGACCAGCCTGGACAATATGGTGAAACTCCATCTCTACTAAAAGTACAAAAATTAGCCAGGCATGGTGGCACGTGCCTGTAATCCCAGCTACTTGGGAGGCGGAGGCAGGAGAATCGCTTGAACCCTTGCGGCAGAGTTTGCAATGAGCCAGGATCGTGCCACTGCACTCCAGCCTGGGGCGACAAGAGCGAAACTGTCTCAAAAACAAAAACAACAACAACAATGTATGTTGAAGTGAGTGGAAAAGAGATGAAGATCCTTGTTGAGTCAAAAAACAATTATAGCTTTTTATGTAACTCACAGACAAAAACAATGCTCAACATTCCTTCTGTTTTTATGACTTCAACCCTCAACTATGCCAGTCTTATCATTTAATATTAGTATGTTAACAGTAATAATGATGTCACGAAATTAAGTGTATATACAGTTATAAGCACGATTCGGTTTTAACTTGGTTTTCTTTTCAGATAATTTTGAACAACCAATGTTTCTATTTGCAAAGTAATGCACAGATGTGAGTAATTGATATATTATTTGTAGTAACACTCTCCTTTTTGAGACAAGTACTCTAAGTAAAATCAAGCAGACAGCATGGAATCACGCTGGCTCCAGCAAAATGAGCACTTTGGAAAATGCAAGTGAGAAAATGAATTTCCTTGAGTCTGGTGTCTTTTGTGCCTCTGTGGAAAAACACCGCATGGCTTAGGACATTGAACAGAGATGTTACACTACATCTCTGTTCTCAAGGCTAAAAATAAGCAGTTTTTAAATTTCCCACTAAATCATTCTGTATAAAGCTGAAGATGTAAAATGCAGCCTCTTCTCTTAATGAACTCTTAAGAGTAAAGAATTAATGTGAACTGAGCCTCTATAATGTGTACTATTTTATTTATTCCTTTAACACGTTGTGGTAGACATTAGTGACCCTGTTTCACTGGTGAGGAAATCAGAGCCCCAAGAGGTTAGTTAGGTCAGTTGCCCAGGGTTGTGGTGGCAGAGATGCTATTCAAACCTATGCCTGCTGACTCCCAAACCCATGCTTATTTCACTATATATTGTATTACTTTCTCCCATTTGTGTTTGAGTTGATAGAATAAAAAATCACTCTGTCATCCACAGTTGCTACAAAGTGTTTCCACAGGCAGGGGCTGAGGACAGCCTTACAACCTCCTCTCTGGAGAAGTTCTTTCCAAAGTGCCAGTTCAGAAAACAATGGTCACAGGACTGGAAATCAGCAGTGCCAGACAGGCACAGGAACAATGGAAGAGGGGTAGCTGAGATCCATTTATGACACTGTCAGAGTAGCGCAGTTGGAAGCTGGTTGGAAAGCCATGAGGGCGCTTTAGAACAGGGGTGGATGAAGAAAGGGGCGGGGGACAGAGAAAGAGAGGCGGAGGGAGGCAGGTAACACAGAATTAAGGGACGGAGAAAGTGGCTTGAAGGTGAAGAGGGTAAGTGGTTAGAGAAGGGAGCGTGGATGAGGATTATCAGAAGGCACAAGGAGGGCTTTGTGGTGAGAGCAGAGGGTGGAGGGAAAGGCACAGATGAGGCGGGAAGGAACTTTGCCTAAAGAACGAATGAAAGAATAAGTGCAGTTTTATCTTCATTAGAAGTGGAAGTTTGTCTTATGTGACAGGTTGTTCCAACCCATTGTGTTGGGCAAAGATATTGGATTATCTCAACTGTTTACCATTAGAAATGTGTAGATTCCTGGGGCCACTTTATAGCAAATGCTCCCTAATCTGACCGGGCTTGTGGAATTCATTGTATGCAGCGGTGTGGTGAAGTGAAGACAGCATGTATTGAAAATGCCCTAACTTCTGATCAATTCACCAGAATCCTCCCAATTTAAGAGCATACATAGATAAAAAATGATTTTTCAAAGCGTAGATAACTTAGCTCTGGGGGCCAACTATATGTGATTCATAGATTTCCTGGAGGTGAATTATACTGTAAGATATAACACGTAGATTCATCACCAGGTCCTAAAAGTCCTGTTTAACTTTGCTGGAAACGTTGCCAGACTTCCTTCTATACCCAAAGGTCACATTGGGTTCACAGCTCATTTCATGGAGATTTGCAAGCCTTTCAGCAATGCTGAATTGGATTTCAGTTGAATTGCATGTGAACTTGGCCCAAGTTTCAAGGGTATTTCTTTCAGGTAGAAAACAGGTGAAACTCAAAGGGTCCAAAGTGGGTTTTGCTTTGAGTTTCCTTTTGGTTCTGCTTGAACTTGACACTCAAAGTGAAACTCAGGAGATCTGAACCTCTTGCAAGCTCAGGCTCAAAGGGAGGTTTTTGGAAGCAGAACTTGCATGCTGAAAATGCTGAACTCACAGTACAAATTGGTGCTTCAGTTTGCTCTGCCCAAACCTCTGAAGAGGGTTTCATCTGGAAAAAGAAGGTTTCCTGTAGCATGTGTAGAGTTTAGGAAAGCGTTGCAAGAGGACTTTGGGCTTGCTGATAAATTGTCTGCAGCAAATTCCTGTAATGCCAGATTGCCAACCAGAGTCCTCTAAGTAGCCTATGGAATGGATCAACCAAGTACCTATATCACACCCTTGAATTTACATTAAAGACATCTTGTTTAATTCAAATGAAATCATGAATGTATTACCTGGATAGTTGACCTCGGTGACCTAAAAATATAATCTTATTTGTGAAAATGAATAACTGGAAAGAAAATCCTGAGTGTCCTCCCCACCGTCCCTGTCTCCAATAACCACATCCATAAAGACCAACATACAACTGTCGTTAAAAGGTAAAGGCACAATAAGCATATAGAGGACCCAATTTCCAAGGCATTTTATGAGATATTCTTTTGACCTGAATAGGGGTTAGTGCTGGGGCAGAGGGAATCTAATTTAGTTTTGGCAAACAAGCGTGAATACTAAATTAAACTTAACAGAAATGAGGGGTTTTTTGAGAAAGGAAACAGGCTGGCAGAATTTTGGCATATCAACAAAAGGAAATCACACAAAGAGAAAAGGATTAGTCAAAATAAAGATCAAATGAAGATCAAAAATAAATTGGCTTCGACCCAGGAAACATTTGTTACATTTTACAAGCAGGTCTTTCCTTCCCCAGTGTGAAGAACAGAGGAACCACCTGATCTTACCTTAAAGGTCACTGAGCACCCTGCATACCTGTGATGAAATGCTCCTGGAGCCCCTGAGAAAGCCCAGGACAGGTGCGGTATTGGGAAAAAAAAGGTATCTTCCTACAAGGATAAATGACATAAAGCCAATGAATATTGGTAAGCAGATTCTAAGAACGTGATGGACCAAGTATTTATGCTTCCCAAATACTTGCACAGTGACTACTTTAACATAATGAACAAACAATAACTATCTAGCTATCTAATCTTTCTATATGTTACACATCCTGAAAGATAGTGAACTTTTTCAGTCTCAAAGGATCTTGTCTGATGCATCATTATAACCAAGGTCACATAATATGTGGCTAAATGAAAATGCAGGATCCCTTGTTCCAAAAGCAGGAAAAAGTGCGGTAAAATGTACTAAACATAAGACTTTTTCCTTTCTTCTAGGGATTCTCTCTCCACTTAGTCTTTTTTATTTTCTAATTAATGTGATTCTAAGTAAAGAAAAATTAAAACCTGATATCATTAGCATGAATGTTACTGCTTATTTTTATTTTGTGCATAGCTAGTATTACATGCAAATGTAAGAGAACTGTTTTATTATTGCAGAATTACCGAAATTGCACAATTCGTACTTTGTAGTTCACACATACATATGCATTTCATTCTTACCAGAACAGTGGAAACGTTTCACAAAATGAACTCAACTGTTTTCATTTCACTCCTTGATATGCGTATATTGTGCCAACACTCTCAGCCTTTAACTTACTGATGAGTAAGGAAGGCTTGAAAGAAAAAGGAACTATGGTGGCTCTATCTGTCCCTAACACAGAGGATTTATAGAAGGCTTTGCTGGAGAAAGCTACATCTGAAGACAGTAGAAGCAAAGTACAGACGTGAGAATTTCAGGATAATAGTCTGGTAAAGAGCAGGATTACTGCATGAGATTTAATACACTTTAGCACAACCGATGGTTTTATTTTTTTCTTTGTTTTTGCATCTTTTGGATTCTCTGTAATTAATTGACACATTTTGTAAGTGAGGTATTCAGACTCATCATGAGAATTAGATCACCTCCACCAAGTGTCAGTGTCATTCAGAAACTTCCATCTTAGGTCAGAGATTAGAAATCCAATCCTGACTAAGCCATTCACACAAACATTCACAATATGTAGGCAGTCCCAATACATTTTCTAAAACAATGTCTAAAAATAAATTCTACAAGGAATACAATATTTTAGACTCTACAGAGGAGCTAAAAATGGAATGCTGCTGGACATTGAAATATTATTTCATTCTGAAGGATGATTTTCTGTGAAATCAAATTCCAAGGTCCTTGTGATACTATAATTATCCTACCCATTTAAAGATCAAGGAAGCCCCAATTGTAGGAAACCATTAGCTTTTGGGCTTTTGTGTAATTTGTACTTTTTTTTTAATAGATGAGGACATACAAATACGATTCTAATATATCCTTAACAAGAGTGTTGCATATTAACTTCTGAATTTGAAATGCATTTACCCTTCACGTTGTTTTATTATTTTGCAAATAAACACCCACAAATTGTTTATAAACACATGCACTCATTTCACTGGTATATGCAAGTAAGTAGGTAAGTAGATATATAAACTTAAGGAGTTATACAAGGATAGATAAATCAGATGAGTGTGAGCAGGAAGGGAAACAAATTCTCAAGGTGTATACTGCAGTGTCTCTTCAAATTCCTTGGTGGTCTTGGATAGCTGCGGCATGAAAAGAGCTGATAGACCAGTGTAGCATTGAGCCATGAAGCCTGGAGCCATCTCTTAGGGAAAAGCCTGAGCAGAATCTGAAGAAATGATGGCCTGTACGTTTTTCCTGGAGGCATAAGTCAGAAAGCCAGTGCAGAAAAACACTGTTTTTCTTCTTAACCATTCAATTATAGTTAAATAGATTATCTTTTAAAACAAAAATGAAAAAGAAAAGAGGAGAAGGAAGGCTAATCCACCAAGTATGTGAGAGTATGTTTATACTCAGGGTATGGACCCAGTCAGTGTCGTACCCTTGATGGCTACAGATATTCCCCTAAATCATAACCTCAGAGCTGTGCTTCATTAGTCATATGGAGAATCACAGAAGAAAATGTGGGTTAGCTTGTGCAAATGAAACACAACTCCAGGAAAAAACAGCGCAACGTGCGTGCCCTGGAGACCAAGGTTCAGAAACATTTTACACAAGGGAGAAACATTTTATAAATAGCAAATGCCGTATGCTTTGGAGTTGTCTTAATAGTAGAAGCGGCTTTTCACTCTCATTCAGTATCCCTTGTGACCAAGCATCTGGTCCCTACCTACATACAGCAATGACCACAAATCCTATATTTAGTAGATCTATACTTACTTGATACTTAGAAAAACAAGGTGCCTATTTGAATTTTTATTATGATCTAGAACCCACATGGATTATCTCCTTTACTTTTGCCATTACAGGTCTGAAGGGAAAAAAGTTTAATTTTGATAGACGTTTTTGGATTAGACTTCTGGGAGTATTTTATATTTTGTGATCCTCTTTTCCTTTTTGTAAATTTCTTTATGGGAAAGACAAGCCTCAAAAAGCAAGTGGTTATGGTCTGCTTTCTTAGACTTGCCTGGCAGTGCCTACTCATGTCTTCATGGCTGGACCTAAATGCCACTGATAATGGCACAGGCATAAGTGACAGAGCAAGGGAAATGTTAACCAGATTAATTTGAATCAGTCCAAGGCTGCCTTTCTTCCTAAATTTTTTCAATGATATGTTTTTTAAATATTAGAAAGAAAAACTGAGCAAATACATTTATTTTATTTATTGATTTATTTTTATTTCAGTTGGTTTTTGAGGAACAGGTCATGCTTGGTTACATGAATAATTTCTTTTGTGGTGATTTGTGAGATTTTGGTGCACTCATCCCCAGAGCAGTATACACCATATCCAATGTATAGTCTTTTATCCCTGGTCACCTCCCACCCTTTCCTGTGAGACCTGAAAGTCTAATGTATCATTCTTACGCTTTTGTATCCTCATAGCTTAGCTCCCACATATAAGTGAGAACATACGTTTGGTTTTTCCATTCCTGAGATACTTCACTTAGAATAATAGTCTCCAATTCCATCCCAGTTGCTGTGAATGCCATTATTTTGTTCCTTTTTATGGCTGAGTCATATTCCATTGCATATATATATATACCACATTTTCTTTATCCACCTGTTGATTGATGGGCACTTGGGTTTGTTCCATATTTTTGCAATTGCAAATTGTGCTGCTGTAAACATCTATGTGGATGTGTTTTTGTTTGTTTGCTTGTTTGTCCTTGTAGAATGACTTCTCTTCCTCTGGGTAGATACCTACTAGTGGAATTGCTGGATCAAGCAGATCTACTTTTAGTTCTTTAAAGAATCTCTACACTGTTTTCCATAGTGATTGTACTAGTTGACATTCCCACCAACAGTGTAAAAGTGTTCCCTTTTCACCACATCCACACCAACATATATTCTTTTTTGATTATGACCATTCCTGCAGGATTGAGGTCGTATCACATTGTGATTTTGATTTGCAATTCCCTGATCATTAGTGATGTGGAGCATTTTTCCATATGTATGTTGGCCATTTGTATGTCTTCTTTTGAGAATTGCCTATGCATGTCCTTACCCACTTCTTGATGGGATTATTTTTTTTCTTGCTAATTTGAGTTCTTTTAGATTAGAGATATTAGTTCTTTGTCGGGTGTATAGATTGTGAAGATTTTCTCCTGCTCTGTGGGTTGTCTGTTAATTCTGCTGATTATTTCTTTTGCTGTACAGAAGCCTTTTAGTTTAACTAAGTCCCATCTATTTATCTTTGTTTTTATTGCATTTGCTTTTGGGTTCTTGGTCATGAACTCCTTGTCTAAGCCAATGACTAGAAGGGGTTTTCCCATGTTATCTTCTAGAGTATGTATGCTTTCTGGTCTTAGATTTAAATCTTTGATCCATCCTGAGTTGATTTTGGTATAAGGTGAGAGATGAGGATCCAGTTTCATTCGTACACATGCGGCTACCAAGTAATCCCGGCACCATCCGTTGAATAGCGTGTCCTTTCCCCACTTTATGTTTTTGTTTGCTTTGCCGAAGATCTGTTGATTGTTAAGTATTTGGCTTTATTTCTGGGTTCTCTATTCTGTTCCACCGGTCTATGTGCCTACTTTTATACCAGTACCATGCTATTTTGGTGACTGCGGCCTTATCGTATAGTTTGAAGTCAGGTAACATGATGCCTCCAGATTTGTTCTTTTTGCCTAGTCTGAGCAAATGCATTTCTGTTTTTAAAGACAGAGTTTCACTCTTGCTGCCCAGGCTGGAGTGCAGTGCTACAATCTCAGCTCACTACAACCTTCACCTCCCAGGTTCAAGCGATTCTCCTGCCTCAGCCCCCCAAGAAGCTGGAATTACAGGCATGCACCACCATGCCCAGCTAATTTTATATTTTTAGTAGAGATGGAGTTTCACCATGTTGATCAGGCTGGTCTCAACCTCCTGACCTCAGGTGATCCACCAGCCTCGGCCTCCCAAAGTGCTAGGTTTACAGATAAGAGCCACTGTGCCCAGCCTGCATTTTAAATATTATCATAAAAATAGCTTTGACTTCATGAACCCCAGAAAGGGGCTCAGATCTCAGATCACACTTTGAGAGCCACTGCTGTGAAGTGGTTATTTCCGTTATCTGATTGACATTAATACAATTATAGGTAGTAGCATATTATATACTTCCTCCTCACCTTGCTTATTTTCCACTCAACAATGTATTCTAAAGATCTTTCCACACAAATACAAGGAAAGCTTCCTCACTTGCTTTTGTAATGGTCTTCTTTCCCACTGTCTGGGTTGACTATAACTGATTTTAGCAGTTCTCCTTTGAATTCCCCCTGCCTCATTTAAATTTTTTTCTATAATAAATAATAATGTAATGGATAGCCTTGTGAATACAGGATTTTACATACAGGCAGGTGTATTTTTGAGAAAACACTGCAGCAGTAAGGTGCAACTTGCAGTTTCTCAGAACTAGCCAAATTGCCCTTCGTGGAGGTTGCTCTGCTTTGCGCACCCACCCTGAGCAGGCCTTCTCGCCCAACTTGCTGGTGGAAACTTTGCCAATCTGGCAGGTGAACAATGTTATCTTAGTGTAATTTTCATGTCTTCTCAATTTCTAGTGGCTTGTAAAGTATTAAGGATGGCATGGAGGGGCTTTTAGAGTATTGCCCTTACTACAAGTTTTAAGTGCTTTATCTTAATTTGTCATTTGTCTGTATATTTGTTTGTGGTGTCTTTTGCCATGTTGCATTTTTCCATTTTTATACAGTCTATTTAATCAGTCTTTTTTTTTAAAAAAAAATTCTTGGTTTCCAGATTTTGAGACTTGGTTTAGAAAGGCCTTTTCTAATCCAAAGTTATAAAGAAATACACAAATATTTTCTTCTTCTGTCTTTACCTACTTGTGTCATAGTGCACATTAAATTGTTGACACATATGTAGAGTACCTGGATATATATTTAAAAGATGAATCCAATTTAGTACTTTGCTATGTCTTATCCAATTTCCCCACACCATATATTTATTGAAAAGCCCATCTTTTCCATGCTGAATTGAGAAGGAACATTTATTATGTAATAAATTTCTAATTCTATTTGGTTTCAGTTAGTATATGAACAAAAAACACAAACCTCATAAAGTAGTAGGATTTATTCCAGCAATGCAAGAATCATTCAACATTAGAAAATGCAGTTATAGGCCAGACGTGGTGGCTCATGCCTGTAATCCCAGCACTTTGGTAGGACAAGGTGGGTGGATCACCTGAGGTCAAGAGTTTGAGATCAGCCTGGCCAACATGGTGAAACCCTGTCTCTCCTAAAAATACAAAAATACAAAAATTAGCTGGGCATGGTGGCACATGCCTGTAATCCTAGCTACTAGGGAGGCTGAGGCAGGAGAATCGCTTGAGCTCGGGAGGTGGAGGTTGCAGTGAGTCGAGATCGTACTGTAGCCTGGGAGACAGAACGAAATTCCATCTCAAAACAACAACAAAAGAAAAATGTAGTAATATAACTCATTAGATTAAAAGATACCATACCTACCATGTTGATAAATGTCAGTAGTAGAGTCGAATCGACTGAGAGACCAAAGACACTTCCTCACAAATCAAAAAAATTGACTTATCTAGAAGCTACAGAAGGAAGTCAGTGTGATCAGGATATACAGCAAAGTAGCCAGCAGCCTTCTTCAGTAACAGACAGAGGTCACTGGCAGATGTGCAATAGTAGATAGTACATCTAAAAGAGTAAGAGTCATATGAAAACTCCTAAAATTTCAACTGACCCCTTCCAAACCCAGCCTTATATTCATAAGACTGTGGCAATTCTCCTACAGACCAGAGTGGACAGGCGCAGAGAACCGTATCATCAGAGTGCGAAATAGCATCAGTCTCAATGGAACCCAGTGAATACTAGACTACCTGGCACAGTGCAGACACCATGGCATATTTAGTATATTCATCCCCTCAGCCTCTTCAAGATGCACGTCCTGTTCCAATTGTTTTCCTGAACTTAGATCTGCGAAGAAGAAAAAGTGCCAGTTATTAACTTCTTGGGGAATAATTTTACAACCTACAACCTCTTAGAACAGCTATTAAAACCAAATCTATAAAAAGAAAATATATATAACTATCTCAACAGTTATAAAAAATAGCATTTACTGGTAAACAATCAAGAACTCATAAAGATAGAAATCGTAATAGCATAGGACTTTACCAAGAACCTGTAGCAAACATTCTTTTGGTGAAATATCAGAAGAATTCCTACAAATACAAGGATTTTTGCAAAACTACCACCATGCAATATGTACTGAAGGTCCTGAAAAGTACTCTGAGAAAAAGAAATTAAAATATAAATATTAAAAGGGAAGGCATAAAATTGCCACTTACAGGAGACAGAACCACCTATACAGATATTAAAAAGACTCAATAGATGAATTGCAATAACAATATAAGAGTCTGTTAAGGTGGCCAGATACAAGATTAACATACAAAAATAAAGTGTTCTATGTACTAGATATAAGAAAATATAAAAAGGAAAAAGTCCCATTTACAGTGGCAACTATGAAAAATGAGATACTTAGTAATAATTATAATAATAAATCTTAATACACCTATAACAAAAAAAGATCAAACTTTTCTTAAGGTTTTCAAAGAAGACTTTAAAAATGTAGAGATAAGCCATGTTCTTCAATGGAAAGACTCAATATTGTAAAAAAATTTTAATTCTATAATTGATGTATAAGTTTAATGCAATCATAATTAAAATATTATCAAATTTTTAGATAAAGTTTAATTCAGAAATTCCTTCATAAGATAATTCTAAAATTCACAGAGAAATTATGCAAAAATATTTAATAAATGATGGAAAATCACAATCACTGGACCCTGCATTACTATATAGGAAAACATAAAGCTTTACTAATGAAAATAATATGGTATGGCTACTAAAGGGGATGTAAAAAGAGAAAAGAATTGGTAGCCCAGAAGTCAACCTTACTTGTATATAAATATTGTAATTTAAATCTAAGGGGTAAGAGTAATAAATGCTTTGGGAAATTTAGAAAATGGTTTGTAAAAGAATAAGTTTAATAAAACGTGGTTCCTATACTAAAGAAGTAAAGAGTTAAGTCATGTCCACATTTCCTCATTTTCTTATCTCTCGTGACATGCACACTATTTTGAGGGAAAAAGGCTAGGTGTGGTGACTCACACCTGTAATCTCAGCACTTTGGGAGGCTGAGGTGGGTGGATTGACTAAGGTCTGGAGTTCGAGACCAGCCTGGCCAACATGGGGAAATCTCGTCTCTCCTAAAAATACAAAAATTAGCCGAGTGCCGAGTGTGGTGGTAGGTGCCTGTAATCCCAACTACTCAGGTAACTAAGGCAGAAGAATCACTTGAATCCAGGAGGCAGAGGTTACAGTAAGCTGAGATCATGCCATTGCACTCCAGCCTGTGTAACAGAGTGAGACTTCATCTCAAAACAAAACAAAACCAAATAAGACTCCTTAGCTATTCTAGGCAGAGGGTAATTTTCTCTTAATACTGCATTTTGCAAACTACTAAGGGGAGTGCTGCCCCTCAAATATATCTCCCTCTGCAAATCCTAGACAATAGTCTGACAAGGCCTCCTTCTACCCTCACTGCTACTCCTTCTACCCTCAACTCCCCAACTTCCTTCAATTTCAGCCTTGGAATGGCCCTGTGGGGTCCCCTGGCTCCCCTTTGTTAGATCCCAGCCAGGGCAGCTGCCGAGCATCCCAAACTTGGTGTGACCATGAAGCTTTCTGGGGCTTCTCCTTACCCCTTCACCAGAACTGCTGCCCTGAGGCCCATCTTTGCTGTGGACAAAACTGCCCTTTGTCACTGTCACAATGGATGCTCTTTTCCAGAGATGCAGAGATGACTCCTCTGCTTTCCTGCTTTTAGTAGGATGACAGAGAATAGAAGAGAAGAATTTGTCTCAAGGTCACACACTTTAAACTTCTCTGCTATCTTCTCATAGATGGAATAGAAAATTGAAGTCAGGTTTTTCTTCTTTTCCATTCTGTACCTTGAAAATCGAAGGTTGTCAGGATGCAGCTCTCCTGGTAGAAAAGGTTCTTGTTCATCCTGGAACAAGGAATTGAATTGGAAGGGTGTCTATAGATCATTCTACAGATACATTTCAATGCAATAGAGGGAAGTCTCAACTCTGTCTTCTGATTCCCTGGCCCTACTTTCAACAAGCACGATAGTCCAACCTTTTAGCATAAGAGGAATAAACTTTCACCATGGTGAGCCCTGGCCTGGTCTTAGCCTCCCAGGGCACAAGTAAATCCCCTGTGTGAGTGTTTGGTTTAACCTGTGTATATTCTGCTGCTTATGTTAATGTGCATTTTATGTCATTACTTGTCTTTTTTTTAAAACCCTGCACTAGTTACTTGGAATAAATTAACACAGAATTTAAGAGTCCATTAATATTTCTTGAATATCTCTCTGTCTGTCAAGAACTATAGTATTACCTTCTGATGTGAAGAGCTATATGTAGCTCATTCAGGTAGAGATTCAAAGAAAGAAATGAAAAGGAAAGAAAAAAAATGAAGAGTGGTGATCATTGGGTTGGCCGACATCTTTTGTCTTTCTCATTCTGCCTGTGCTTCTTCAGATGAGCTGCCTCGCAGTTGCCACACCCCCACAGCAGCTTGTCCCAGATGGCAGTAGCAGGGAGGGAGCTGGAATTACTCAACTCTGAAAGACTTTCTCAATGTACGGGTGAATGGATGGGTGATCATGTGTTTACTTTACTATTTTTTGGTGTTTTAGGGTGAAGAACAGAAACAATATGGCAATCACCAATTTGACTGGCAACAGCACAGATCAAATTGTTTCTCTGCCCAAAATCCTCCACTTTCTTTCTATCTATCTTGCAGTATAATACAGCACCATAATACAATAAAACAACACCTTCTTATTGTGGTCTATAAAGCCTTACAGGATCTCACTGCTACCCAATATTCTGACTCCACCTGCTGCCATCTCTTTCTTTCTCCCTATAATCTAGCCAGCAACACTAGCCTCCTTATTCTTTTCTAAATATGCTGGGCCACTCTTATCTGAGGGCCTTTGAACTTACTCTTCCCTCTGCCTGGATCTCTCTGCCCCCAGATACTTACTAGGTTATTTCCCTCATTTATTCAGTTCTCTGCTTAAGTATCACTTTACAAAGAGCCTTTCCCTAGCCATGCTTTCTAAATTGGTTTCCCTCTTACCCCTATCACTATTTCCATTACCAGCTTTACTTTTTTATAGTACTTACCATCTTTTCTTACATGTTTGTTTGTCATTTGTCTCCCGCAGCCATAATACATAGACTTCATGAGCTCAGATTTTTGTCTATGGGCTATATCCCAACACTTAGAATAATACCTGCAACAAAGTTGGTATTCAAACATAGCAGATGCTATCATTTCCTCCTGGGTTCCTTGGACTGTATCATTCAAGTGTATTCTGGCCAACTTCAAACTACCTGTATCTGCACCTCCAAGCTCCAGGACACTTTCCAGAAATGATATATAAGATCATTCTACCTATTCTATCCATCAGGCTTGAGGATTTACAACCACCATTGCCACGGAGCAGCCCTCAATCAATGATTCTCATCATTTGATGCATAAATATTACAGCTGCCTTGTCCTTCAATGGAGGAGAATGGGAGTAAGGAAAAGAGGGGAGGGGAGTTGTTCTGAGACTTTGGTAGCTTTTTTTTTTTTTTTTTTGAGATGGAGTCTTGCTCTCGTCTCCCAGGCTGGAGTGCAGTGGTGCCATCTTGGCTCACTGCAATCTTCATCTCCTGGGTTCAAGCGATTCTCCTGCCTCAGCCTCCTGAGTAGCTGGATTACAGGCCCCTGCCGCCATTCCTGGCTAATTTTTTTTTTGTATTTTTAGTAGAGACAGGGTTTCACCATGTTGGCCAGGCTGGTCTTGAACTCCTGACCTCAGGTGATTTGCCTGCCTCGGCCTCCCAAAGTGCGGTAGCTGTCTTAACAATACACCTTTGTTGGCTGCTTTCTTTCCCTGCATCATTTCCCCCTCCTCTGCTGGCTTTTACTTCTCAAGACAATAATTCACTTTCAAATTCTTATCTCAAGATCTGTTTTGGGAGATCCAAACCAAGAAAATAAATATTTGTTATTGCTGAATAAAATATTCATAGCAGATTTCGGATACATGTGGAGAAAAAGGCAGGAGAGGGGACAGTTAGGGCATAGTTTCACAGATGGTGGAAAGTTGGCTGAGCAGCAAGGAGAAGGAGCCATCACCAATCAGGAGGAGACACGTTGGTTGCATGAATAAGACTTCCAGTATGATGCTGAAAAAAAAAGAAAGAAAAGAAAATGGTTACATTAAGGTGAAAATGAAAATGAGTCCTTGGGCAGCATTTGAGAATCATATCTGCAGTTGAGTCCTAGAAATGGCTGAACACAGAAACAAGCACACAAAATGCCGACTTCATGGGTGTGAAACTGTGCGGCTGCACAGATTGCATGCTCAGAATGACCCTGAGTTTGCCTTAATACTCTGCTATTGCCATCTTGAAATTCTTAATAATTTTTGAACAAGGGACCCCACATTTTCATTTTGTACTGGGCCTCACAGATTATGTAAGTGAGACCAAGTTCATTCCACAGTTTCTCACTGCAGTTTAGGAAGAGTCAAGAACTATAGTTCAGGAAGAAGAATGAATCTTAAGGATGTAGAATGTGAGAAACAGGTCTTAAAGAGCAGGCTCACTAAGGCATTCTCAGGGTCTTTCCACAGTCTACTTTTGTTCCAGTCTCAGATACAGCCTTATTGGAAACAAAAATAAGTTACCTAGTGATATTTCATGATACTAATTACTTAGTACAAATATGAAAACATTTTGGATAGATGTGATATACATGTGTGTGTGTATAAACACGTATAAACTATATAGTTTATAGTTTGTTTTGTTCAGAGAAAAAAATACAATTGGTGCTAACTAGAAAAACACTGATGGATGGTGGGGCGTAGTGGTTCATGCCCGTAATTCTTGCACTTTGGGAGGCCAAGGTGGGCGGATAACACAAGGTTAGGCACTCAAAACCAGCCTGGCCAACATGGTGAAACCCCCCTCTATACTAAAAGTACAAAAATTAGACAGGGGTGGTGGCACGTGCCTGTCCCTATCTGCTCGGAGGCTGAGGCAGGAGAATCGCTTGAACTGGGGAGGCGGAGGTTGCAGTGAGCTGAGATGGCACGACTGCACTCCAGCATGGCCAGCAAGGGCGAAACTCCATCTCAGATAAACAAAACAGAAAAACACTGATGGAATACTAGCCAAAAAGCCATATTTGTCTTCAAAGTAGACCGTAATATGTGCCCTATTAGCTACTGGAGGCTTCTTAATTGATCATTCATCTGGGCTTTATAATTGGGAGGCTGCCAGGAATTTTTGATGTTTTCTGTCTGAAACAATGGCATATAAAATGCTATTTTAAAATATGCCATTCTACTTATTTCCACTTAAAATAGAGGCGATTGAAAATAGTACATGTAAATCCCAAAAAGACATCTGATATTAAAAAAAAAGTATTTGAGAAAAAAATTAATGATCCCTTGTGGGAAATTTTGAAGCTTGTGGATTTCTAAGCAGGAAGGCAAATAAGTAAAGCATCGCAGCATTTTTCACTAACTAAAAACAGATGTCATGTGATAATGGGTGTTACATCTGCAGCTGACACCCACTTCAAAGAACAGGTGCCTCTAGTTGTTTTAGAGAGAGAGAGAGAGAGAGAGAGAGCAGCTCTTACAGCAGTCTACAGCAGGCTTCAGGAAGTGATGAAGGGGTGCCGTGGGAAGACCAGCCCCTCAGCCGCTCTGGGTCACTGTCATGACGGTACATCTGGGCACTTAGGTCCTCAGTAACTTTTCTCCTGGGTAAGCCTTCAATGTCAGAGGCTAAACTGCTAGATGATTATATTTATTTAAAAGTTATTACTTTAAATACAAGTAGAATGAAGTGGGATCCTCCCTTTACATCATATACAAAAATTAACTCAGAATGGATCAAAGATCTAAACACAAGAGCTAAAGCTATAAAATTCTTAGATGAACACATAGGAGGAAAAACTTCATGACATTGAATTTGGCAGTGATTTTAAGATATCACACTAAAAGTACTGCCTAAAAAAGAAAAAATAGATGAATTGGATTTCATCAAGATTTAAAAATTTTGTGCATCAGTGAAAACAATCAGAGTGAAAAGGCAACCCACAGAATGCAGGAAACATTTGTAAATCATATATAATAGAAGGGATTAACATGCAGAATATATAAAGAACTACAACTTTATATATTTACAGGTGTGGTGGGGGCTCACTCCTGTAATCCCAGCACTTTGGGAGGCCAAGGTGGGTAGATCATGAGGTCAGGAGATCAAGACCATCCTGGCCAACATGGTGAAACCCTGTCTCTCCTAAAAATATAAAAATTAGCTGGGTGTGGTGGCGGATGCCTGTAATCCCAGCTACGTGGGAGGCTGAGGCAGGAGAATCGCTTAAACCCAGGAGGCAGAGGTTGCAGTGATTCGAGATCATGCCACTGCACTCCAGCCTGGCGACAGAGTGAGACTCCATCTCAAAAAAAAAAGAACTACAACTCAACAACAACAAAACCAACTCAATTTAAAAATAGGCAAAGGACTTGAATAGATATTTCTAAAACGAAGATACACAAAGGACAATAAACATATGAAAACAGGCAATACCACTGATCACCAGAAAAATGCAAATCAAAACCACAATGAAATATTGTCACACCTATTAGAATGGTCATTGTATATTTTTTAAAGTGTTGGAGAAGAAGTGGAGAATTTGAACCCCTTGTGCATTGCTGAAGGAAATGTAAAAGGATGTAGCTGCTTTGGAAAAAAGGTGTGACAATTTCTCAAAAAAATTAAATATAGAATTATCATATGACCCAGCAATTCCACTTTTAGATCTATACCCAAAAGAATTGAAAGCATGAACTAGAACAGATATTTGTATACCAATATTCAGAGTAATAAAAAAGTAGAAATAACCCAAATGTTCATTGACAAATGCATAAGCATGTGGATAAACAGCATGTGGTATATACACACAGTGAAAAATTATTCCATTGTATAAAGAAATAAAATTGATACATGCTACAACATGGATGAACCTTGAAAACATTGTGCTAAGTGAAATAAGCCAGATGCAAAAGGACAAATAGTGAATGATTCCATTTATCTGAAGGATCCAGAACAGTCAAATCGATGAAGTAAAAAAGAATAGGGGTTAATAAGGGCTGCAGGAGGGGAAATTGGGGAGTAATTGTTTAATGGATACAGAGTTTCATTTTGGGAAACTGATGAAAATTTCTGAGATGGTCAAAGTTGTGTTCTTAAAAATGGAGGCAAAAAAAAAAAAAATTCTGAGATGGATAAGGACCACAGCTGCACAAAATGAATGTACCTAATGCTACAGAACTGTACACTTAATTGAGACCATCCTGGCCAACACGGTGAAACCCTGTCTCTACTAAAAATACAAAAATTAGGCAGCATGGTGGCCTGCACCTGTAGTCCCAGCTACTTGGGAGGCTGAGGCAGGAGAATCACTTGAACCCAGGAGGTGGAGGTTGCAGTGAGTCGAGATCGTGCCACTGTACTCCAGCCTTTTGACAGAGCAAGACTTGGTCTCAAAAAAAAAAAATTTAGTCTTTTCCTCTTGTTTATGTTGAATTTAACTGGAAATTGAATTAAAGCTTAGTTCAAACATTCTGCCTTCTATAATATAGTGTGGCATGTTCTCCGTAACTCTATTTTAACTTACCTCTGAGACATATTTGTTCTTTCCCATATGAGCTAATGTTTGAGGATTGTTTCATTCTTTCAATCCACTTTTCTGTGATGTAGTGACAAGGAGATGAAGGAAGAAAAAAAGAGTGAGCTTAATCTGGGCTAGTGCAGTCCTGGCTGTGAAATCTTGTTCTTCAGAGTCTTCTGGGGATGTCCCGTCCTGTGGTCTCCCCCAATCAGCCAGAGGTAGATCCCATCCACGGGCTTACACAGTGCGACAAACTGGCACTCTGTGAGATGGCAAGTCCTCGACTTTTGCCTCATCCTAGATTCTAAGTTAATTTTAGGAGCTGCTACTCTTGAGGAATTTTTCATGACTTTTCCCACCACTATCAAGAGTCACCCTTGCCCAGGTGTGGTGACTCACGTCTGTAATCCCAGCACTTTGGGAGGCCAAGGTGAGTGGATCACCTGAGGTCAGGAGTTTGAGACCAGCCTGGCCAAAATATAAAATTAGGTAGGCATGGTGGTGGGCGCCTGTAATTCCAGCTACTCAGGAGACTGAGGCAGGAGAATCGTTTGAACGCAGGAGGCAGAGGTTATAGAGAGCTGAGATCACACCATTGCACTCCAGCCTGGGCAACAGAGCAAGACTCCATCTCAAAAAAAAAAAAGGAAGAAAAAAGAGACACCCTTACTTAGCACATGCTACAAAAATTTTAGCTCATCTCTCTGTTTATGTCTGGGAAGAATTAGAATCTGTACAATGCCACTCTGTGCCCCATTAAAATCCTTTTTTCTCTCCTATTCACCACTTAATCTAATTTTATAGTCCAAATTTATCTATGCTGCCTAGTTTTGTGGTTTGGAAGGGAGATTCTGTGATCCTGCTTTATTCCACAAATTTTCCCCCAGAAGTCTTTTTTTTAAAAAGATCTCCATAGTAAAGATTCCTAGATGACCTATACCAACATGATTCAATCAGTGTTGATTAATTATAAAAGTTTTGATATTTTAAGTTGAACAAGTGTTACAATAATTGAAGGCCAATGCCAGACTACAATGAAATTATGACTACAGTTAAATAGGTAGCATAGGCGGGGCATGGTGGCTCATTCCTGTAATCCCAGCACTTTGGGAGGCAGATCACTTGAGGTCAGGGGTTCAAGACCAGCCTGGCCAATATGGTAAAAACCCCGCCTCTACTAAATATACAAAAATTAGCCAGGCGTGGTGGTGCACACCTGTAATTCCAGCTACTTGGGAGGCTGAGGCAGGAGAATTGCTTGAACTCGGGAGGCAAATGTTGCAGTGAGTTGAGATCACACCACTGCCCTCCAGCCTGGGTGACAGAGGGAGACTCCATCTCCAAAAAAAAAAAAAACAAAAAAGGAGGTAGCATAATCTTGGCGGAAACAAAGCAAAAACATAGAATCATAGGATTGGAAATGACCCTTTAAGGACATATGTTGATGATATACTGTCTCCAAGTCGATGCTAGGCTGGTAGGGTGTTTGCAATTTGCCCTCGAGAGATTGGCTACATATAACACCAAATACACACACACACACACACACACACACACACACACACACATACACACATCCCTCAACAATAAAAGTGGTATATACCAAGGGACAGTCTAATATCAGTTCTCAGTGAAAAAGAGAATGCCAAGGTCTGAAGAGAATGGCCTTTCTGTCATGGAGGGAACATTAGCAGCACCTTGAATGTTATCTGGACATAACTTGTATGTCTCTTTCATGATTTTTGAGTTAAAAAATTTATTCACAAACTGCACTATTTTAAATACAGCATGATTTGGGGACTGAATTCATAGGTCACACTTTCAGAAGTATTGTGGGGGAAAATTAATGAAACTTTATTACTAACAAGGAATGAATCCAATGCCTCGTTTTCAAGTCCCTTTCATCTAAATGTCTCTATCCTAGAATTAAAGATATGAAGAAAACATTCCCCGGCTCTCTCTAGTATCATGTTCTGTTATTTACAAACTTATTTCCTTTTACCAGTCACAATGAGTGCAATTTTAAACATCTGTGGAAGAACAATCTCTATTTAGGTCACGAATGGACAAATAATGGATTTTGGCTGTAAAAGTGTACGTCAAAATGACTGTTAAATTTACTTGGAAGAAAAACTGAATGAAAACTTGCTAAGAAAATGAAAAGCAATGGGAGATATTTGTTCTCTGAATTTTTAGAAAGGAATATAAAGCCATCATAATTTAAACACATGAAATTGGTACAGAATGAGCAGAGCAATAGTACAAAAGGCCCATAAACAGACGCGACTAGAAAGAAGAATGAAGTAGATGGACAAAATGGCATTTCTAATCAATGGAGAAAGGAGAGTTATTCAATAAATGGTGTTTTGATAAATGGCTAATCATTTGAGGGGCAAAATATAAAATATATTATATATATCCTATACAGGTGTCTCTCTAACTCAAACAATGCCCCAAAACAGATTCCAGCGATATCACATTCTCAAATGTTAAAACTATAACCTTCAAGTACCAGAGAATAATTGCTCATATTTTTTACAATATTTAGGTAGAGTGAGAATTTCTAAGTTTGGTGCCAAAGGTAGCAGATTAACTTACATAAAACTTAAAACCTTGAGAGTTGTTTTATGTTAAGACATGAAACATTAAAAATTGGACTGGGCGTAGTAGCTCACGCCTGTAATCCTAGCACTTTGGGAGGCTGAGGCAGGTGTATCATCTGAGCTCAGGAGTTCGAGACCAGCCTGAGCAACATGGTTAAACCCTGTGTTTCCTAAAATACAAAAAATTAGCCAGGTGTGGTGGTATGCACCTGTAGTCTCAGCTACCCAGGAGGCTGAGGCACAAGAACTGCTTGAACGTGGGAGGTGGAGGTTGCAGTGAGCCGAGACTGTACCACTGCGGTCCAGACTAGGCGACAGAGCAAGACTGTCTCCAAAAACAAAAAAGAAAGCAAAAATAAACAAATAAAAAATAAAAAGAACAAAGACTGATAAAAATATTGCTACATGTATAATAAAGGAGTACCACATAGCAAGTCCACAGAAATGAATAATAGAAAATGCCCAATATAAAAATAATGAAGTAGCCGGTTGCAGTGGCTCATGCCTGTAATCCCAGCACTTTGGGAGGCCGAGGCGGGTGGATCACCTGAGGTCAGGAGTTTGAGACCAGCCTGACCAACATGGTGAAAACTTTTCTCTTAAAAAAAAAAAATGAAGTATATAAATAAGCATTTTACAAAAGAAGATAAAATGAAAGATAAATATATTTTAAAATTTGAATATCACTAGTAACCAAAGAAATACAGAGTTTTGAAAACCTGGCAAGATACCATTTAAAGAAAAACAACAAATGGACTAAGATTATTTTTAGAAATAATATTTATTGTTACAAGGTTAATTTGCTGCTAGAAGCACTTTGACAAGCATTAAAAATATTTGTTCAAATGATTCCACTTTCAGAATGTATCCCAAGGTTTTAACTAGTATCTGTGCACAGAAATAGTCAAGCAGGGTTGCTTAAATAGTGAAAAAACTGTAAACAACCATATGTTCAGTTAATTACATTATTGTATATTCATACAATAGAATTCTATACAGCTTTTTAAGGTGATGTGGTACAGCATATTTAATGACATGAAAAATGTATATTGTACAACCAGAACACAAATTATAAATATTGCATATAATCTGATATAATTCCATTACTTCTCCACCGACCCCAAACCCACCCTAGGCTTATGCTTTTCTCAGTGATGGCATTTCTGGAGACTTTATTTTACTCTTTTTTTCTTTGTATTTTCTACCATATACTCTTATAAGAGAAAAATGTAAATTTTTTCAATAGTAAATGCCAGAAGTTTTTGCCAGTAAGTGTCTTCTGAGGGAACCGCCCTGATAACATTTTGTGGTTTTGATATAATAACATCTGCTGTCCAGAGTGAATTTAATCTTGATATTGTGTCAGTAGAGTTCTTTAATCAGGAAAACCGAATTGCTTTGTTCTTCTGCAACATTTTAAAATTATTTTCACAACTGAGCTTAAAAGCAGAACTTAAAAACGATACGCATTGAAAATATGATGGTGCTACTAGATGGATGTAAAAGTTATTCAATTTGCTACAGTTACCATAGAGAAGAAGAATAACAATAAGCTTCTGGACAGGCTAGACTAGAAATCTGGAGACCTAGGTTGTGGTTCCATTTGTTCCATCAGTTAGAGGTGTGCTTTGGAGCTAATGAGAATAATCACCATAAAAAAAATTGCAGGCTTTATTATTAATCATGTGATTACTATATATTACTTTCTGCAGTGCTTTATTATACTATTCTGAATCCTCACAACTTCTTTCTCAGGCTATTTAATATCCCTATTTTACTGATAAAGAAAATGGGCTTTGGAGAGCTTGTTGACTTACTCAAGATTACCCAGCTTCTAAGTTGCGGAGCAAGGTGTGATGACATTTTCAGTGTGTTTAGTTCACTAAAGCTCTGATTGCCCCAGGAAACATCAATTAGAGGCAGTGTCTTTGGTTTACTTTGGAGGCACTGGTCTGACAAAAAATGTTCCACTGCTGCCATAATTCTATTCAGTAAGTAATTAATAAAGCGCCTCTAAATACAATGTACTATGTTAGTTATGGCAAGATACACCATTGTTGAAAATAGTACACTCTTTAGAAGCTTAAAATCCAGGCCAGGAGCGGTGGCTCACGCCTGTAATCCTAGCACTTTGGGAGGTCGAGGCTGGCAGATCACAAAGTCAGGGGTTTGAGATCAGCCCAGCCAACATGGTAAAACCCTGCCTCTACTAAAGATCCAAAAAATTAGCTGGGCATAGTGGCACATGCCTGTAATCCCAGCTACTCGGGAGGTTGAAGCAGGAGAATCACTTGAGCCCGAGAGGAAGAGGTTGCAGTGAGCCGAGATTGCGCCATTGCACTCCAGCCTGGGAGACAGGGTGAGACTCCATCTCAAAAAAAAAAGAAGCTTAAAATCCAGAATTCTGGGAGTGAATCCTAGGTGCTTCACACACTAGGTGTGTGGACCTTGGCTTTAACTTCACTGTATCCCAGCTTCCTTATCTGTAAAATGGAGAACAGAATAACACCCATCTCAAAACTTACTAGAAGGATTAAAAGAATTATATGTACCATGCTTAGACTAGTATTTGCCATTCTTAAGTACTGATATGTGCTAATGAAACAACATATAAACATATAACCAATCTAGTGGCTAATTAGATACTGTTGATATCATTCACTGATAGAACTACTAGTCTGCTTCAAAATTTATACATGTATAATTTCTTTTAGCCACATTTCTCTTGAGCAATGGCCCTGTGTATATATTAAACTAAGTTATGCCTTTTATTACCTGGTCCTCTGCTTGGTTACATTATCTGAAAAACGCAATCAGTAATGTTTTTAAACTCACTGGTTCATTGGTTAGGTTAAATGATAGAAGACATTTGAAAGCATTTTATATAAAATACATATATGAATATATATTAGTAGTAGTAGATCATTTAATTATCTGTTCAGTAGCTTTCTGTAAGCACAGAGATTGAAGAGGAAAGAAAAGGACTAAAATCAGAATTAGGGTCAAATCTAGAATTAACTTTTAACAATACAATAGCATCATTGTGTAAGACACTGTTTCTTTAAAGTATGGTCCAGACATGCAAGATGATGTGAATAGATGTTCTACTAAAATTTTACAGAATTCTGAGTAGTTATTGTTTTAGTACTTTAATATGCATGAACACTAGCCTTTCAATGACTTTGTAACATGATATAAAGTTCTGATTAAGTATCCCTGTCTAGGTTGGCAAGTACAAAGAATATATTCAGGCATGTATAAAGTCAGAAAAGACAGTCCTGTTTCATAAATAAAACAGAGTTATTAAACAAATATTTAAAAAAAGAGGGGTAAGTCACTTGGTTAAGCACATGGTGTAAATTAGCAGCAATGCTAATTAATTAAATAATGAAATTCTTGGCAAAGTACAGTTTTCTGCCAAGTCAGATGAGATTGTTAAAGTATATATGCACAAACACATACTTAATCTCTTAATTTCACTCAGGTTTATATGACTTCATTTTAATTTAAAAGTAGCTTATTGAACAGCAAACTGCATGTACCACGTACTATGCTGGAAGCCTGGAATTACAAAAGAGCAAGGACCATGCTAGTGAAGCAATCTGGTGTTTGGAGGTTATGCTTTTGCTATTCTTTAGAGTATATTATGTTATTTCCTTATTCAGAAATTGATAGGATTTTAAAACATAAACCCAATTTTTAATGGAGAGTTCAGTTGTATCCAATGTACCTATCAGGTGAATTCACTCATTAAAGAACAAGTATAGTAGTGAGAATAGCTGAAGTGGTTAGGATCTCAGGAGATTCTCAGCCCCAGGCCAGGCCATGTTCACTGAAAATATAACCATAATCATGCGCATGTCCAAACTCATTTGCTGTAAAATTGATATTGGTTTTGAAATCAGTTAATACTCGTTTAACTAAAGGCAGTGAAAATATCTCAGACTTTTTCCTCCCTCCTTCTACTTCTCTCTCTTCCTTTGCTTACCTTCATGGGCTCAGTGTTGGAATCATATTGACATAGCATTGTTTAGCAATATCTTTTAAAATTCTACTTTACAGCTGATGAGAAATTTAAAAAGTCTTATTCTTTCAAAAAGTGATCTAGAATGGAAACTCAAAAGACATCCTGTGTTACAAAAATGTAACCAAGTCTCATGTTAGACTTGAAAGGCTCAGAGTATTTAATCTTATTTACTTTAAACAATGGAATAAAAATCCAACAAAGCCTCAAGGGTTTTAAAAAATTGTTTTTGGAAATAAGAAAAGCTTAATTTAAGCAGTAAAGATAATTATCATGCTTAAAAAAAGTAAGTAGCGGTGAATCACCAAGGCCCATTTTACTATGAGTCATAATATGTGGTCAGAGTCTTCAGTAGGTATACTTTTTTTTCTTTCTTTCTTCTTCTTCTTCTTTTTTTTTTTTTTTTTTTTTTTTTTATAAAGGATACCCTTTGGTGGTTTTCTTCTTCCTCCGGATTTTTCATAATTTGGCATTGCTTTCTGGGGCTGAGACTTTTCATCTCTAGAAGATTCACCACCCTATAAATAAAGTCCTTGTGGTTCACATGGTACAACAGGCTGATCATATAGATGAGTCCCCTTCGGTGTCACCTACTCAGCTTCTTTCCCCACCCCATCCTGTCTCATGTGCAGACACATAAAATGTTCAGTTGATAAACAGGATGGCTTAAGGCAAAAGGTGAGAAGGAAAAAAAGGATAATATGAAGTGTTTTGAGGGTACAGGTATTACATCTGTTTTTTTTTTTTTTTTAAGATAAAGTCTCACTCTGTTGCTCAGGCTGGAGTGTAGTGGCACGATCGTAGCTCGCTGCAGCTTTCAACTCCCAGTCAACTTCAGTCCTCCTGCCTTGGCCTCTCGAAGTGTAGGATTATGAGCATGACCCATTGCACCTGGCTGAGATATTACATCTATGCATGGCCCTCTTGTGACTAGCACATTTCCTCTGCCTCTAATAGATCAGTAGAGATCTGTCAACAATGAGAATGAATGAATGAATGAGGGGTCCTTGAGCATGGTTTGCTGCCTGTTTTTTATTGCATCTGGGAAAGCAAATGAATTGAAAGTTGTAAATAAGGACACTGGAATAATAATAACATCTATTATAGTACTTTATAGTACCTATAAAACACTTTCACATGGTTTATCTCATTTGAACCTCACCAAACCCTTGTTAAGGAGACAGATGTTATTATGCGTGGAAAAGATGACAATGTTTTCCTGCAATATATCACTTACAAAGCACCAGCCTGTGGGAGTGTCTGTCCCTTGGATAGCATATCATTAGTTGTGGTCATTGTGGTGAGCAACAAAACATTTTAAAGATTAGGACTACACCAGTTTAAGGATGAAATAATTAATGCAACGAGTAGTCTTTATGTACATATGGACAGAGTGGCGAGGAATGGGATGGGATAGAAGCTTATAAACTATCATGTAAATAATAAACATTTAATAAGAACTTACTATATGCCAGGCATTTTGATAGGTCCCTTTCATACATTTTCTCCATTCAACAAATGAAGAAATTGAGACTCTTAGAGATTAAGTGACTTGCCCAAGGCCACACAGTAAGTATATTGCCAGGGGTAGAATTCTAATATCCAAAAAGTATAATAAAAGTTCCTGTGTTGGATAGGTATGGTCATGCCTGTGATCCCAGCACTTTGAGAGGCTGAGGGAAGATTGCTTGAGTGCAGGACTTTGAGACCAGCCTGGGCAACAGAGTGAGACCTTGTTTCTAAAAAAAAAAAAGTTCATATCTTAAAGAGCTTGAAGGAAAAACCATGAATAACACATATCAGTAGATAAATTATAGATGTGGGCCAAAACAAACTTAATTGTTCAAATTAAAAATTCAAGCTGTGTATACTGCATGAGTTGGAGTGGTTGTTAAGTTCTTGAGAGAGGTCAAAAACATGAACTGACCTTTGAAAGGTAAATAGGACTTGGACAGGTTGCGTGGAAGGGGAAGGTGTTTCAGGCAAAGTGAAATGCATCAGCAATTTGCAGTACAGGTGTGAGCATAACATAGTCAAGGGACAATACAAAGCCTGGGAAGACTTCCATGATCATTCACAACCAAGATCTTGTATGATTTAAGGCATGGAGTTAGCTATGTCAGAAAATTCAGAGAGGTATTAGATGTGTCCTACAGGGGATTAAAGGGGGGTCCGCGGGGGCCATTGAAAACTGAGTATGTTGATAAAGTTTCCATGGAGGATCTAAATCTAGAGCTCAATTCTAATGAAATTTTAGACCTTACATATGCATAGAGGGGAAAGAGAGACTGAGAGAATGCTCTTGGTACAATATGCTGGGTTTACAGTGTGTTTTGGTAGAGAACAACATTGCTATGGGCCTTGGATACCAGGCTAAGGAATTTGTACTTTTTCACCCAAAATTTAAAAATTGGAGGTTGCCTGTCACGGCGAACAGACATGGATAAGTCTTTATTCTAGAAAAATTAGCCATGTGGTTCTTGATAAGGCTGATGAAGGAGAGGAGAAACAGTGGCCAGAGTTAGAACCATTAGGAGGCTATTAAGATAATTGAGTGTTAGCACGTGGAATGGGCCGTGAACAAGAAAAAGAGAGACAGAAAGTGTGGGCCGGGCACAGTGGCTCGTGCCTGTAATCCCAGCACTTTGGGAAGCTGAGGCACGTGGATCACTTGAGGTCAGGTGTTCAAGACCAGCCTGGCCAACATGGTGAAACCCCATCTCTACTAAAAATACAAATACAAAAATTAGCCAGGCATGGTGGTGCATGCCTGTAATCCCAGCTACTCAGGAGGCTGAAACAGGAGAATTGCTTGAACCTGGGAGGTGGAGGCTGCAGTGAGCCAAGATCGCACCGCTGTACTCCAGCCTGGGTGACAGAGTTTCGCTGTGTCTCAAAAAATAAAAATAGAGGAAAGTGTGGAGACCTATTGGACATGGCTTGAGGAGGAAAGAACAAAGACAAAGAGGGCACCAAAGGTTCCAGTCTGGTGACTAGCTGCCTAAGGACATCTGGGCCACCTGACTAATACTCTGCAGTGTTCAAAGCTCTCTGTTTTTTTTTTTTTTTTTGAGACGGAGTCTCACTCTGTCACCCAGGCTGGAATGCAGTGACACGATCTCGGCTCACTGCAACCTCTGACTCCCAGGTTCGAGTCATTCTCCTGCCTCAGCCTCCTGAGTAGCTGGGATTATAGGCGCATGCCACCGCACCCAGCTAATTTCTGTATTTTTAGTAGAGACGAGGTTTCAACATCTTAGCCAGGCTGGTCTCGAACTCCTGACCTTGTGATCCACCCATCTCGGCCTCCCAAGTGCTGGGATTACAGGCGTGAGCCACCGCGCCCGGCAACCATCAGTGTTTTCTAGGAACTTGACAAACTCCTGGCTCTTTAGGAGTGAGTTAAGACTCTCTGCCATTGAGGTTTCCAGAGATGCCAGACCTAAGAAGTCCTGGAGAAATAAGGACACTTAAAACGATAAAAACCAGCTGGGTGTGGTGGCTCACGTCTGTAATCCCAGCACTTTGGGAGGCTGAGGCAGGTGGATCACTTGAGGTCAGGAGTTCAAGACCAGCTTGGTCAACATGGAAAAAGCCTGTCTCTACTAAAAACACAAAAATTAGCCAGGCATGGTGGTGGGCACCTGTAATCCCAGCTAGTCAGGACGCTGAGGCAGGAGAATCGCTTGAACTCGGGAGGCAGAGGTTGCAGTGAGCCATGATTGTGCCACTGAACTCCTGCCTGGGTCACAGAGCAAGACTTGTCTCAGAAAAAAAAAACAAAAAACTGGCTGGGTGTAGTGACTCACACACCTGTAATCCCAGCATTTGGGGAGGCTGAGGCGGGCGGATCACTTGAGGTCGGGAGTCCAAGACCGGCCTGGCCAGCATATGGAAACTCATGGCAGAACCCCATCTTAACTAAAACTACAGAAATTAGCTAGGCGTGGTGGCGGGTGCCTATCATCCCAGCTACTAGGTAGGCTGACGGAGAATTGCTTGAACCTATGAGGCAGAGGTTGCAGTGAGCCGAGATCATGCCGCTGCACTCCAGCCTGGGCGATAAGAGCAAAACTCCATCTCAAAAAAAAAAAAGTGGAGCGGGGAGAGCATGGCCAGGCATGGTGGTTCATGCCTGTAATCCCAGCACTTTGGGTGGCCAAGGTGGGTGGATCACTTGAGGTCAGGGGTCATGAGTTCGAGACCAGCCTGGTCAACAGGGTGAAACTACGTCTCTACTAAAAATACAAAAGTTAGCCAGGCATGGTGGCGGGCACTTTTAATCCTAGCTACTCTGGAGGCTGAGGCAGGAGAATTACTTCAACCCAGGAGGTGAGGTTGCAGTGAACCGGAATCATGCCACTGCACTCCAGCCTGGGCGACAGAGCAAGACTCTCTCAAAAGAAAAAAAAATAAAGACCACTGCGCTGAAAAGCACCTTTGACCTTGTAGCTCAAAGTGTGGTCTTGAGACCAGCAACCTCCGCACCACCTGGGAACTGGTTAGAAACAGGGTGCCTTGGTACCGCTGGAGCTGAGGAAGCAGATTCTGTAGTTGACAAGATCCCTGGGTGGTCCACATTCACATTAAGATCAGAAAGGGAGCTGGGCGTGGTGGCTCATGTCTGTAATCCCAGCACTTTGGGAGCCCGAGGCAGTTGTATCACGAGGTCAGAAGTTCGAGACCAGCCTGGCCAAGATGGTAAAACCCCATCTCTACTAAACATACAATAATTAGCTGGGCATGGATGGTGGCGGGCTCCTGTAATCCCAGGTACTCAGGAGGCTGAGGTAGGAGAATCTCTTGAACCCAGGAGGCGGAGGCTGCAGTGAGCCGAGATCGAGCCATTGCACTCCAGCCTGGGTGACAGAGCGAGGCTCCATCTCAAAAAACCAAACCAGAAAAGACTAGAAGAGAGAGACTCTACAAGGATATTTGTTGTGACCTGTTATTACCGGAAAGGCTCTGGTGCAGACCCCAAGAGAGGGTCCTTGCATGTTGCACAAGGAAGAGTTTGGGGTGAGTCCCTAAAGTAAAAGCAAGTTTATTAAGAAAGTAAAGGAATAAATCATGGCTACTCCACAGCAGAGCAGCCCCGAGGGCTGCTGGTTGCCCATCTTTAGGGCTATTTCTTGATGATATGCTAAGCAAGGGGTGGATTATTCATGCCTCCCCTTTTTAGACCAGATAGGGTAACTTCCTGACATTGCCTCGGCATTTGTAAACTGTCACACTGCTGGTGAGACTATAGCAGTGAGGACAACCAGAGATCACTCTTATTGCCACCTTGGTTACGGTGGGGTTTGTCCAGCTTCTTCACTGCAACCTGTTTCATCAGCTGGGTCTCTGTGACCTGAACCTCATGCTGACCTCCCATCTCATTCTGTAACATAGAATGCCTAACCTCCCAAGAATGTAGCCCAATAGGTTTCAGCCTTACTTTACCCAGCCCCTATTCACGATGGAGTTGCTCTGGTTCCAACTCCCCTGACCCTGTCTGTATTAGTCCATATTCAGGCTGCTGACAAAGACATACTCGAGACTGGGAAGAAAAAGAGGTTGAATTGGACTTACAGTTCCACGTGGCTGGGGAGGCCTCAGAAGCATGGCGAGAGGTAAGAGGCACTTCTCACATGGCAGCGGCAAGAGAAAAGTGAGGAACAAACAAAAGCCGAAACCGCTGATAAACCCGTCAGATCAGCCGGACGAAGTGGCTCATGCTTGTAATCCCAACACTTTCAGAGGCCAAGGCGGGTAGATCATGAGGTCAGGAGTTCGAGACCAACCTGACCAACACAGTGAAATCCCATCTCTAGTAAAAATACAAAAATTAGCTGGGTGTGGTGGCGGCACCTGTAATCCCAGCTACGTGGGAGGCTGAGGCAGGAGAATCGCTTGAACCCAGGAGGCAGAGGCTGCAGTCAGCTGAGATCTCACCACTGTACTCCGGCCTGGGCAACAGAGCTAGACTCCATCTCAAAAAAACAAAAAACAAACCCATCAGCTCTCATGAGCCTTATTCACTATCACAAGAATAGCACAAAAAAGACCATCACCCGTGATTCAATTACCTCCCCCGGGTCCCTCCCAACACATGTGGGAGTTCTGAGAGATATAATTCAAGTTGAGATTTGGGTGGTCACACAGCTGAACCATGTCACTATTATTTTGTAAAACATGATTAGGAAGAATCAATATTGTGAAAATGGCCATACTGCCCAAAGTAATTTGTAGATTCAATGCTATCCCCATCATGCTACCAATTACCTTCTTCACAGAACTGGAAAAAACCACTTTAAACTTCATATGGAATCAGAAGAGCACACTCATGGCCAAGACAATCCTAAGCAAAAAGAACAAAGCTGGAGTCATCACACTGCCAGACTTCAAACTAGACTACAAGGCTACAGTAATCAAAACAGCATGGTACTAGTACCAAAACAGAGACATAGATCAATGGAACAGAACAGAGGCCTCATAAGCAATACCATACATCTACAACCATCTGATCTTTGACAAATCTGACAAAAATAAGCGATGGGGGCAGGGGGGGAGGTGCATTTTTGTTTTCTCTAGTTGCCATAACAAATCATCACCAATTTAGTGGCTTTAAAAGAACAGAAATGTATTCTCTTTTGGTTCTGGAGTTGAGAAGCCTGAAATCAGTATTGCTGGGCTAACATCCAGGTGTTGTCAGAGCTGATTTCTTCTGCAGTCTCCAGGATAGAACCTACTCCCTTGCCTTTTGAAGCTTGTAGAGGTTGTTTTGCATGCCTTGGCTTGTGGCTCCTTCCTCCAACTTAAAGCCATCAGTACATCTCCCTCTTCTCAGACCTCTGTATTTATCCCCATCTGCTTGTCTGCTCTGACCCTCCTGTGTCCTCCTTTTGGTATAAGGATGCTTATGATGACACTGAGATACCCTTATATCTCAGTGTAAGGGTATATACTCCATTATAATCCTGGATAATCCTCTCATCTCAAAATCCTTAACTTAATCACTTTTACAAAGTTGCTTTTGCCATAGAAGATCACATATTCACAGATTTCAGGGATTCAAATGTGAGTGCCATTGGGGTCACTATTCTGTCTCCCACGTGGGGATTAGGATGTGGACATCTTTGGGGCCATTATTCTGTCTCTCACATGAGGATTAGGACGTGGACATCTCTGGGTGCCATTATTCTGTCTCTCACATGGGGATTAGGATGTGGACATCTTTGGGGTCATTATTCTGTCTCCCACATGGGGATTAGGATGTGGACATCTTTGGGGTCATTATTCTGTCTACTACATGGGGATTAGGATGTGAACATCTTTGGGGCCATTATTCTGTCTACCAGATGTGGATTAGGGTTTGGACATCTTTGAGGTCATTATTCTATCTACCACATGGAGATTAGGATGTGGACATCTTTGAAGCCATCACTTGTCTACTATAGGAGATTAGGAAGTGGACATTTTGGGGGTCATTATCCTGTCTCCTACATGGGGATTAGAATATGTACATCTTTAGGACTGTTTTTCTGTCTACCACATGGGGATTAGGATGTTGACATCTTTGGAGCCATTATGTTGTCTATCACATGGGGATAAGGACATGGACATCACTGGGGCCATCCTTTTTTCTACCAGAAGAGGAAAGAGTATTGGGTTTAGGGTCAGGGGACATAAGCATGTGGTCCCAGCATTGCCATTAGTGAGTCAGTACACTGGACAAAGGAATTTGCCTCTAGGTCCCTGGGTCCTACATCTGTATTGTAGGGGTAATCCACCCTGTATCAGATCTCTGGCATTCCAGTAACGGGAACAGGCTCATATACTGAGCCATTCAAAATGGCTTCATACATCCGTAAGCTATGGACACATGAGGCAGACGCTTCTGATGTAACTGGAAATTAAGAAAGGAGTCAGAAAGCTTTCTCTTCTGGTTCTGTGGAGCAAAGTCTTTATTTTGATCTGTCTTGCTGTCAATGTCTTTTCATTTTCAAATCATAGTTACCAGTTTTTCACCCTTATATGTCTTTCAGCAGTTTAACATCATTCATAACAGCAGGAAATTGATTTTGATAAGAGAGAGCTGAGCCAGTGTAGGGAAGGGTCAACATGAAAACATGACAGCATTTGAATATTCTTTTCTAAAATCAGATTATCCTCTTAAGCACACATTTCTTCTAACTCATGGGAGTCCAACCTCAGTCATGGCATAAAGTTATATTTCCCACGTTGCATTTTAGACCGAGCTTCTAGAAATCTGCAAGCCAAACAAAACAGAACTTCCAAGGCTCCATAGCAAAGTAAGCAAGCGAACCCCAAAGTCACCTAGAATCGACTCTAAGCTGTGCTCATTCATCACGCTCATTACTTCGAAATTAGATGGTTTTTTCTTCAACAGGCTCAGTGGCTACTTAATTCACATTCCAGCCACAAAATCAAGGCTTTGATCTTACCTGCTTCTGTTTCAGCCATAAACACAATTACAAATAAGTATTGCAGATTAGGTAATGCACTCAGTCTAAGATGGAAGACTCGTCTTCCGTCTTAGAAGACTCAGGTTGTATGGAAGACACAGATTGTAGCTGGTGAGAGAAAGGGCGAACGACACCTGTCTGCTGCATTTAAACGTGAGGCTGCCATTGGGGTTAGGGCTGGAAACTTACACATCTCTGGTAGCTGAGTTCTGACTAGTTGGGATAATCAAGGGTAGTTAAGAGGCAAGTGCTTAATGATTACCTCCACTCGGCAAATGACCAATGTCTTGCAGCATACATTACCCGAACTTCTCATCCAAGTGGGAATACACTTTCCGTAGCAAGTCTGGGTCCTTCTAGGACCTCCCTGAGAGTTGAGGTCCTGCAAACTTATTCCAGGCCCCAAGATCGGAACCACTACGGTTACCACTCTGCCATTGGCGTCCAAGCTGCTGGAGTTCTTGATTTTCAAGCAACATGCTTTCTGTATCCTCATTTCTGCCTTTATTCTCTCTTCTCCAAGGTCCCTAAAGTGGTCTTGGGTGAAGATAACATGGTGTTTGGTTGTCCTTAAAAGCACTGCATGGGGCCGAGCATGGTGGGTCAAGCCTGTAATCCCAGCACTTTGGGAGGCCAAGGTAGGCGGATCATGAGGTCAAGAGATCGAGACTATCCTGGCCAACATGGTGAAACCCCGTCTCCACTAAAAATACAAAAAAAAAAAATTAGCTGGGCCTGGTGGCATGCGCCTGTCATCCCAGCTACTCGGGAGGCTGAGGCAGGAGAATTGCCTGAACCCGGGAGGCAGAGGTTGCGGTGAGCCGAGATTGTGCCACTGCACTCCAGCCTAGCACCTGGCGACAGAGTGAGACTCTGTCTCAAAAAAAACCAAAAAACAACAACAAAAAAACCACTGCATGGATAACACTGCATGGATATCTTCATAAGAAAGCCACATGCATTTTCCTGGGGATCTGCTACAGGGCAGATTCTATTTCAGTGGGTCTGGGTGGGGCCCCATACACTGTGTGTGTAAGTACTGGGCAATGCCAATACTGCTCATCCGTGGACCATATATTGTGTCTTGACTTGTTACAACACAGGTGTATATAGGTGTATGCACATAGGTGGAAATGGTAGCACACTGCAAACTAGGGGTCCCTGGAGGTAGGCTTTCTTGACACTTGGCAGGAATTGCATATGTCCAGGCAATTTATCACAAGAAAGACAAGGTAAATGCTGCAGGTGGATCAACTCAAACACATCAGTACTAGTACAAACAACCTGAATGAGGGCTACCTGGCTGTAGCCACGTTCTTTGGTAGCATCTTCCTCTGTGCTGATGTGAACTTGCTCCCAGAAGCAGAAACGGCTCATCTGACTATGGGAAGACTAGACCAATCAATCCAGGCAAGAAAGCCACAGATAGGCTTTACTAAATAATGACGGAGGGAACAGGAACTTCTTTCGCAAAGTCTAAACACAAATCCGTTCTAAGCACTTTTTTGTGTAAACTGCAAATTATGATTAAAAGGAAGTCTAAAAATTGTCATTAAATTTTAAAAGGGAGTCTTGGCTGGGTGTGGTGGCTCATGCTTGTCATCCCAACACTATGGGAAGCTGAGACAGGAGGATTCCTTGAGCCCAGGAGTGAAAGGCAGCCTGGACAACATGGCAAAACTGTGTCTCCACAAAGAAAGAAAGAAAGAGAGAAAGAGATAGAAAGAGAGAGAGAGGAAGGAAGGAAGGAAGGAAAGAAGAAAACAAATTAGCTGAGCCTCAGGCTTGGTGGCTGAGGTAACCTGAGCCTGGGAAAGAAAAGAAAAGAAAGACAAGACAGAAAGAAAGGAAGGAAGGAAGGAAGGAAGGAAGGAAGGAAGGAAGGAAGGAAGGAAGGACAAAAATTAGCTGAGCCTCAGGCTTATTGGCTGAGGTAACCTGAGCCTGAAGAAGAAAGAAAGAAAGAAAAAGAGAGAAAGAAAGAAAGAAGAAAGAAACGAAGAAAGAAAGAAAGAAAGAAGGAATGGAAGAAAGAAAGAAAAGAAAGAAAAAGAAAGAAAAAAGAAAGGAGGGAGGGAGGGAGGGAGGGAAAGGAATTCAGCTGAGCCTCAGGCTTTCTGGCTGAGAGGAAAGGATAACCTGAGCCCGGCAGGTTGAGTCAGCATTGTGCCATTACACTCCAGCCTGGGTCACACAGAGAGACCATTTCCAAAACAAAGAAAGAAACAAAAAAGGGAGTCTTGCTAAGTTGATGCCTTTAGAACTCGTTCTTGGTAGAGACAAAGTTGGCATGTGTGGCTCCCTGTGGATTTGTCTGGAGGATAAGACAGTAGCTCCATTCTGCACTGGGAAAAGTGCATTTGCCCAGAGGGCTTGGGGGCTCAGGTTGAAAAAGAGAAGTCTGAAGGTCAGTGCTTGCCAAAGGAAACAGGTGATGCTGAAATGACCTGGCGTCTAGGTGCTAAAATGTCACCCTTTATCGTCTTTTCAACATCCCTCTGCCTCAGTGGTATGAAATGACTAATTTCACCCAGGACAATTGGCTATTTAAACTTACTGACACTGGCAATGCATTAGGGTGGACATTCTAAAACCAAAGATAGGAATATAAAGATCTATTTTTATTTCTTTAAAAAAATACATGAGATCTTCCAGGGAGCATGGAATGAGCAATATTTAGCATATAAAGTACTCCGGACCCATCCAAACACTTATCAACTTTAGAGTATAAATATTATTCCTTTATTTTCCAAATTTCTAGTGTAGAGTGTGTTGCAATTATTGGAAACTAGACTGAGATTAAACAGTGAGTAATGCTCAGTATTGTAACCCGCTGTTCCCAATTTCCTAAACCGTCAGGGGAATGCAGTGTGTCTTTTTAGTGTTCTTTATGAACCATAGCTTTTGCATAAATTTTGCAATTACACATGGCCAATGTTTAATATATAAAGTCATGAAAACTCTTTGGAATCTAATTGTTCCCGCCTGCCCCTGCCTAGAACAAACAGTTAAGAAGAGCAAACTGTAAAGAGGTTCACACACATCTCACAGAATGTGTTTTGTGACCTTTTTGCACCACGAGTTTGGCTCTGTCTCCAGGGGGGAGTGCCATTCCCCCAATGAAATGGGGAACTCAGGCTTCTTGCAACCAAGTTGTTCTCTTCCTTTGAATGGATTTCATGTCAAAAATGAAATAGCACTGCAAAGATTCTCTAGAATGAGCCAGACAAAGTCAATTCATTCATTCAAGGGTGCATGCATTCATTTAATGAATATTCATTACCTAGATTACGCAGATATTGAAGTAGGCAGGTATACGGGTCCCAACATTTGGTCTCAGAAAATAATAGGTAGATAGATGGATAGATGGATGGGTGGGGGGTGGGTAAGTGGATGAATGAATAGCTGGATAGAAAGTTGGGTACACAGATGGATGAATTGTTAGATGGATTAATGGATGGACAGATAGATGGGTTGATGGAGAAATGGGTAGGTAGGTAGTTGGATAGTTGATTGGATGAATGGATGAATAGATAGATTGATGGTTATATAGAGAGATGGATGCATGGAAACATGGGTGACGGACAGACACACAGATGATGGACAGATGGATAGGTAGACGGATGAAGGGATAGATAGTTGGATAGCTGATTGAATGGATGGGTGGATAGACAGTTGAATAGATGGTTATATAGAGAGATGTATGCATGGAAACATGGGTGACGGACGGACACACAGATGATGGACAGATGGATAGGTAGATGGATGAAGGGGTAGATAGACAGTTGGATAGTTGATTGGATGGGTGGATAGACAGTTGAATAGATGGTTACATGGAGAGATCAATGCATGGATCTACGGATGATGGATGGACAGATAAATGGGTAGATGGATGGTGGGTGGATAGTTAGATAATTGATTGGACGAATGGATGGATGATATATGGTTGAATACATGGTTATACGAAGAGACAGATGGATGACAGATGGACAGACTGCAGGGGTGAATAGATGTGTAGATAGCTGGATAGATTACAGAAGGAAAGATACATGAATATATGTATGAGTAGATATATAACTGCATAGATAGTTGGGGGGATAGAGGGAAGATGTTCAACTTCACGGCTGAATGCCAACTCCTCTTCACCCTTCATGTTGATTGCTGGTCCCAGGGGGTGCAAAACGGGTGGTCCCATACAGTGGTTCTAAACCGGTGGGCTGTTCTCAGAAGCCTCAGGTACTAGCTGTGTTACCTTGTTCATGTAACTGAACCTCTCTGTTCTCTGTCACATCTTTAAAGCAGAGGACAGGATTGCTGCAGGGATGATGTGAGAAGATCTGGGTCTCTGGGGCGTAGTGAGAGCTGAAGGCATGCTACTACAGTTCAGAGAGTGATCGTCAGATGCACCTCTTCAAATGCCCTTCCGGGGTTCAAAAAACGAGGTCAATCATTTCCCGACCGCAAACCCCGTCGACTTGTGTATTGCTTGAAAGTAAGTGACCTGACTTTTAAATTTCCATCTCTTCCAATAAAAGAAACTGGAGCCCAAAGTTATCCGGGATAAGACATGTCATAAAAACCCAGGGTGTCCACCACAATGTAGAAGATGAATAACCCTGTGTGAAACGCAGGAAGAACAATGAGCTGTCTCCACCTACTTAATGAACGAAACAAACCCAAACCCAAGTGAGAATAGGGGTAGGGTTATTACCAAGCAGGTTCACAGGCTTGCTGCCGATTAAATGGAATTGTATTTATCCTGGGAGGACTGACTCTCACGCTGTGGCAATGATATATATATTTTAAAAATTATATTATATATAAATATATATATATGTACACACATATATATATATTTTTTCTTTGTTTCTTTTTTCTTGATACAGAGTCTCACTCTGTCACCCAGGCTGGAGTGTAGTGGTGCAATCTCTGGTCACTGCAGCCTCCGCCTCCTGGGTTCAAGTGAGTCTCCTGCCTCAGCCTCCTGAGTAGCTGGGATTACAGGGGCTGGCTTCCATGCCCTGCTAATTTTTGTATTTTTAGTAGAGATGGGGTTTCGCCATGTTGGCCAGGCTGGTATTGAACCCCTGACGTAAGGTGATCTGCCTGCCTCAGCCTCCCAAAGTGCTAGGATTGCAGGAATGAGCTACCACGCCCAGCCTGCAAAGACATATTTTTATGTAACATCATGTTGCAATAGACACTATGCTCCCTGAAAGTGCTTATGTCAGATTGATGCCTTGTTTTACCCTCTTAGAATTGATGCTGGAAACGGATCTACTTGTTCATTTCCGGAGTAAGAAGGGAGCACATTTGCATGTTTCTGTTCTGTTTTCTTCACAGCACTCTTAAGTTTCCTCAACTGGGTACATTGGCTCACACCTGCCACCCCAGCACTTTGGGAGGCTGAGGTGGGAGGATCACTTGAGCCCAGGAGTTTGAAGCCAGCCTGGGTAGCACAGCAAGACCCCATCAAAACATTTTTTAAAAATCAGCCCGTCATGGCAGTGTGTGCCTGTAGTCCCAGCTACTGAGGAGACTGACATGGGAGGATTGCTTGAGCCCAGGAGGTCAACACTGAAGGGAACCATGATGTCACTCGGCCTGCGTGACAGAGTGAGACCCGGTCTCCCAATAATAAACAAACAAATAAAGGATTCTCCAAAAGTACTTGATTTTAAACATTTTTCTCCAAACTCCCAATAGGGCATGAAACAGCTATTAACAATAATTGCCTTAACAATTTCTTTTTGCTATGGTCATATCACAAAATTACAGGAAGGGTACTGATTTGAGACACCAGAATCAGTGAGTCTCAGCAGGGCTGCTCACAGAAGAGATGGGGTTTCAGCAAACCCCGACAACCCATGCACAGCTTTGCGTAGGTATGGATGTGCCCGTTTTCCGTTCATATTAAGAGTTTTTTAGGTCAATCTCAAATACATCTGTCTTCCCATCTGCACTAGTCAGGGTTCTACAGAGGGACAGAACTAATGGGAAAAATATATATATAATATATATTTTATGTATTTATATATTTATATGTATTTTTATATGTAATATATTTAATATAATATATTTAGATATGTATATATAAAATCATTTTTATATATTTCTTTATATAATTAGGTATATTTCTAATAATATATACATGATACATACATAACATATTAAATATATGTAATATATATTACATTATATATTATAATATATGTAAATATATAATACATATAGTTATATATTTTATGTATTTATGTGTAATTATATTTATATATTATATATTATGTTTAATATAAATAATATAAATATAAATAAAATATATTTTATAGAAATAATATTATTTATATTTAATAATATCATAAATATATATTCCATATAAAAAATATATAAAAAGAGGAGTTTATTAAGTATGAGCTCACACAATCACAAGGTCCCACAATAGGCCCTCTGCAGGCTAGGAGCAGGGAGAGCCGGCCCACATCCCCAAACTGAAGAATCTGGAGTCTGATGTCCAGGGCCTGGAGCCTCCAGCGCGGGAGGAAGACGGAGGCTGGCAGACGAGGCCAGTGTCTCTGCACATTTTCTACCTGCTCATACTCTAGCCGAGTTGGCCGCTGATGGCCGAGATGGTGCCCACCCAGATGGAGGGTGGCTCTGGCTCTCCCAGCCTCCTGACTCAAATGTTCTTGTCCTTTGGCGACGCCCTCACAGACACACCCAGGATCGATATTTTGTATCGTTCAGTCTGATCAAGTTGACACTCAGTATTAACCTTCACACCATCCTTCACAGCTGCTGCAAAAAACACAACTTTAATCTTCAAAAGTCTTCTTAATTAAAAAGAAATACCTTTGCCATTCAGAGTTTTACACAAGGTTCAAGACCCTTTTCAGAGAAACAGGAGTTTTTAAAGAGGAGTGTAAATTCTCATCTTCTTAGGAAGCATTCAAGGATAAAGTTGCAGCTGTGACTTAATTAGAGAATCCTGCCTGCTTAATTCAACAAGATTCACACTTAAGGTCACACACATCTATTTTTTCCCATTTTGTTCTTTGTGAATATTCAGAATCATGGCAATGGTATTGGCTGCAAGCATCCCAGGCTTATACTGTGCTAGAAACTTTTAAACACATTCTGCATGTATTAATGTATTATTTTATTATTATTATTATGAAGACAGAGTCTCACTCAATTCGTCGCCCAGGCTGGAGTGAAGTGGCGTGATCTAGGCTCATTGCATCCTCCACCTCCTGGGTACAAGCGAGCCTTCTGCCTCAGCCTTCCCAGTACCTGGGATTAGAGTCCTGTGCCACCACATTCAGGTTTTGGGTTTTTTTTGTTTTTTGTTTTTTTTTTGTATTTTTAGTAGACGTGGGTTTCACCATGTTGGTCAGACTGGTCTTGAACCCCTGACCTCAAGTGATCTGCCTGCCTCAGCCTCCCAAAGTGCTGGGATTACAAGTGTGAGCCACCGTGCCTGGTTCATATTCACATATTTCTATGTGATGTGCATGTAGAAATATTGTGTTATGGTAGGCATTATATAAGTCTTCCCATCATTTTTCAGATTGGTTACCTTAGGCAGGCAGAGGTTAAGGAATTGGCTCAGGTCACGTTAGCAATCAATTATATGCCCAAAGTGGACTGTAAGTCAGAGCAACCCAATTCTACATCCAGACTATGTATGCTCTTTGTCCAGATTTTCATACTGGAGGGGCCCTGACCCCTTCCATTGAGAGGGGCTTCTAATCATTCTATTATAAAGACACATGCACACAAATGTTCATTGCGGCAGTCTTCACAATAGCAAAGACTTGTAACCAAGCCAAATGCCCATCAATGATAGACTGGACAGAGAAAATGTGGCACATAGACACCATGGAATACTATGCAGCCATCAAAAAGAATGAGTTCATGTCCTTTGCAGGGACATGGATGAAGCTGGAAACCATCATTCTCAGCAAACTGATACAAGTACAGAAAACCAAACACTGCATGTCCTCACTCATGAGTGGGAGTTGAACAATGAGAACACATGGACACAGGGAGGGGAACGTCACACACTGAGGCCTGTCGCAGGGGTAGGGGGCCAGGGGAGGGATAACAGGGGGTGGGGGGCTAGGGGAGGGAGAGCATTAGGAGAAATACCTAATGTAGATGATGGGGTGATGCATGCAGCGAACCACCATGGCACGTGTATACCCGCGTAACAAAGCTCCATGTTCTGCACGTGTGCCCCAGAACTTACAGTATAATAATAATAAAAAGAAGGACTTCTTGCCTCCTTTTATACCTGCAGACAAGCAGGAGAGAGACGTAGTCTGCACGGCAGTGTTGAAAGTCAGGGCACACTCACGAGTCTCCATGTGTCTTAGGACTGTGGTCCCTCAACCCGTCAGGAAGCTCTGCCTTCCTCTAGAGCTCTCCCACCAACGCTTGCACACGCTGCCACCAAGCCTGCCATTTTTCTTTTCTTCTTTTTATTTTTGGTCTCAGTCTGTGACCCGGGCTGCAATGCAGTGGTGGGGGCAAAGCTCCCTGCAGCCTTGGCCTCCCAGGCTCAAGCAATCCTCCCACCTGGGCCTCTTGGATTGCTGGGACTACAAGTGGACACCACTACTAGTTAACGTTTGAACGTTAGTTAACTAGTCAAACGCCTAGTTAACGTTTGAAACTTTTAGTAGAGGTGGGGTCTCACTGTGTTGCCCAGTCTGGTCTTGAGTTCCTGGGCTCAAGGGATCCTCCCTCCTTGCCCTCCCAAAGTGTTGGTATTATATGCATGAGCCACTGCACTGAGTCCCAGACACTTCTGGACGATCTTCCCATGTTCTCTCAGATGAAAGAAAATTACCGTACGCCCTCCGTCACCCAAAGAGTATAAAGGCCCCTTTCCAGAGGAATGTATGCGCCTCACGGTCCTTTCAAACACCCAGCCATTTTGGTTGTTCACCAGGTAGATATGAAAACTAACCCTTAGCCATGTGTCTGTCACATTTTCCTTCTTTGGGTTCATAATAAAATAAGTGTATTAAGACATGAGCTGACCGGACGCGGTGGCTCAACCCTGTAATCCCAGCACTTTGGGAGGCGGAGGTGGGCAGATTACCTGAGGTCAGGAGTTCGAGACCAGCCTTGCCAACATGCCGAAACCCGATCTCTACTAAAAAAGAAAAAAAAATACAAAATTAGACGGGCATGGTGGCGCACGCCTGTACTCCCAGCTACTCTGGAGACTGAGACAAGAGAGTTGCCTGAACCCGGGGGGCGGAGGTTGCAGTAAGCCGAGATTACGTCACCGCCCTCCAGCATGCGCGACAGAGTGAGACTCTGACTCAAAAAAAAAGCGTGTTATTTTTTAATCACAAGTGCAGTTAAGATTGTACTTATAAAATATGCTTTTTCAGACTTTTTCTCTTAGGCTTTGACCCTGTTCTGGAGTAGGTCGAGGTACCTGTGAGAATCTTACCGCAGGTTTTTCTGCCTTGTGGTCGGGCTCCCACGTTGAGACCCTGCCCAGGGAAAGCTGAGACCCGCGAGTGTGAAGGGAGGTATTCCTCTGTGTATAGGGTGAGAATACTTCCTGAGTTCTTCTCAGACACGGGGAAACCAGATCTCCTTTAGGAAAATGACCGCAGAAGAGCCTGGGAGTTAAAATCATCATGGGAGCTCTGACAGTGCCTTTTTTAGTTGTTATTTTAATAGAGAGCATCCCTTCTCACACCTATGGAGACCACGTGACAGGCATTTCATTCTATAGATGCAGCCGGAACCCACGGGAGGCGGCTCATACCTGTCATCCCAGCACTTTGGGAGGTTGAGGTGGGCGGATCACCTGAGGTCATGAGTTCGAGATCAGCCTAGCCAACGTGGCAAAACCCCATCGCTACTAAAAATACAACAATTAGCCAGGAGCTTGTCATCCCAGCTACTCGGAAGGCTCGCTTGAACCCAGGAGGCAGAGGTTGCAGTGAGCCGAGGTCATGCCACTGAACTCCAGCCTGGGCGACAGAGTGAAACTCCGTCTCCGAAACAAAAAAATGCACCAAGACAGACCGCACCAACCTCAGGTGATAAACAGGTTTCCACCCGCACTTTTTGCAGGGCCAGTGAATACTCTTTCTGTCATCCAAATGCTATCAAGCTAACCGTATTCAGGGTTCTGTTTTCACAATGACACAAAGAGCCGCACCTGTGCCGTGTGGTTTCAAAAAATATTTTATTTTCTGGAATAGCCATAATTTCTCAGCTCTGTCTTGGCGGCCTCTCTGCAGGCAGAGGAGGCGGAAGCTATGACAACCACACAGGTGGCACACATCACACCTGCACACACGGAATAATGGGAGCTTCTAGAAAACGCTCACCAGGGCGCATACGGACAGGATGGGGAGTGGGCGTCGCAGGGCTGCCGTCTGTCCAGGGCATTCAGAAAGACCAGTGCACGGCCCGCCTTCATCCTCATCTCTTCGCTCTCGTGTGTTAAACGCAGCAGAAGAAACACAGCGGAGAGTCCTTCGCGGTCGCTGGACCGGACATTGCAGCTGTCACACGTGATGAGATGTGAGAAGGTGTGTTAGGCCTCAGCTAGAGTCTGATGGTCACGAGTGCGAGATTTGCTTCTGGAAAGTTCCGGGACTCTTGTTCTAGGTGCAGAGTCTCTCGTCTGTATTTGTAGGGCGATGCTGTTCTTCCAGGACGTGACTTTTCCTGTTCTGCAACAGGCAGCAGAGGAATATTCGGGGTCACTTGGCAACGATGACGACGGGGAGTCCTCGTTGTGTCTTCCCTGGAGGATCTGCTCTGCGCTGAAGAGGAAGCCATCTCGCAGGGGCAGAGTCTGTATCAGGTTGAATGCGAGGACTGCATCGGAGAGTTAAGTGCGGAAAGCCCCCCAGCTGCAGCTACTTTAACGATGGCATAATCTGAAGCTGATTTGTCCTCTGGATGGGTCTAGCCAGTAATAAGCGCCAATACTTCCCCTGGGGTACCTGTCGACATGGCAACCCCTGTGAATTCCGACTCTGACAAGAGGAAGGAGCGTGGAAACTTCACAACAGACTGGGCCACACAGGTGGGCGGAGCTGGCTGGCTGGACCTCGAGGGTAGATGGAGGTTACAGATGCCAGCATGGCCCTGGAGGCGATGCTGTCCGTAGTCCCGGCTGCCTGGTGATGGCTTGGCAGAAGGAGTGACGGGCGGGGGCGATGGCCTTAATCCTGACTGACAGTCCTCCCACCCTTCAACCCCCGCAGGGCAGCTGGGTTGACATGCTGGTGGACAGTCTTCAGAGCAGGGCGGAGCAGTGACCTTCAGAGAGCCATCCCTCCACGCTGCAGTCCTGGCCTGTGGGTGCTGGCTTACCAGGGGCCCATGCTCACAGCTCCGCGGCTGGCCCGTCATGCGTGCAAACACAAGACTCTACAGCTGCTAGCGTTCTCCTGCGCCTTAGGGGCCCTAAGTAGATGCAAAGAGAAGGGGAAAAAAAGATAAAAATAAATAAATAAATAAATGGCAATCTGATGAAAGATTACACCCCTCCCCCCATCCTCTGCTCTCTTTAGAGTCAGGGTGTGCCCCTGTTACCCAGGCTGGAGTGCAGTGGCACAATCATAGCAACCAAACTCTTGCACTTTTTAACATTTTTAGAGATGGGGTCTGCCCCTGTTACCCAGGCTGGAGGACAGTGGTGGGACCATACCTGATTGTCATCTTGAACACCTGGGCTGAAGCAATTCTTCTGCCTCAGCCTCCTGAGTTGTTAATGCTACAGGTATGTGGCACTAAATGGATAATTTTTTATTTTTATTTTTTGTCTTGTTAAGTTTCCCAGGCTCGTCTTCAACTCCTGGACTCAAGGGATCCTCCTACTTCAACCTCCCAAAGTGCTGTGCTGACAGACCTGAGTCCCTGAGCCCAACCAATCCACTCCTTCAATGCTACTGAGAAGTCATTTCACCCAGCACATTGGTTTTCAGTATCACACTCAAATAAAAAGAACCAGGGTTCCGGGAAATAAGGGTTAATTCTAAGCACGGAGCTTGGATGATACAGATAAGCCTGGACCATCTTCTTGTACCAGAAAATAAGGAAATTGCATTTTCTGGAATATCCATAACATCTAGCTCAAACACAAAAATCTCCAACACAACAAGATGGGGGTGTGTCAAAGAGACACGAATCCTAACCTGAAGAAGCTTCTGGTGCTCAAAGTTGAAACAGTCTAGGCAATAAAATAAAATATTAGATGGTAACCAAAGCAATCAATCATTGAATAAATACATAAGTGAAGGAGGAGACGCAAATCCGCCACGCAGAAGAATTCCAAATAATTTGTGTAGTTTTTTTTTTTTAGACAGAGTGTCCCCCTGTCGCCCAGGCTGAAGTGCAGTGGCGCGATCTCGGCTCACTGCCACCTCCGCCTCCCGAGTTCAAGTGATTCTCCTGCCTCAGCCTCCCAAGGAGCTGGGACTACAGGCACACACCACCACGCCCGGCTAATTTTTTGTATTTTTAGTAAAGATGGGGTTTCACCGTGTTAGCCAGGATGGTCTCGAACACTTGACATTGTGATCCACCTGCCGCAGCGTCCCAAGGTGCTGGGATTACAGGTGTGAGCCACCACGCCCGGCCTTACGTAGATATTTAACGAAATATAACTCCCCACTTCTTTAAGTGTGGGCTGCATGTACAGAATTCCTTTGAAAGGGCATGAAGAGGGAGAATAATGACTTCCTAACGGAGGAATCTGACAACCACCACCTCAACGCTGATCACGGCCAATGCCCACAGTGATAGGTCAGGCTGACGGTCTACATCGTGATCTGACGTCATGGGAATGACTCCTCATCTCTGCAGTCATCCACCCCAAAACCAACCACCCTAGTCTCACCACGAGAAAAGCTGCAGACAGATCCCAACAGAGGGACACCTTGACAAAATACCTGACCCGTCATCCTCAAGACCATGCTTCTTATTTAGTCCGCAGGACTGTGGGAAGTAGAAAAGTTCCTTTGTAAAGTTTCCTTACGGCCGGGCGTGGCGGCTCACATGTGTAATCCCAGCACTTTGGGAGGCCAAAGCGGGTGGATCACGAGGTCAAGAGATCGAGATCATCCTGGCCAACATGGTGAAACCCCGTCTCTACTAAAAATACAAAAATTAGCCTGGCGTGGTGGTGCGCGCCTAGTCCCAGCTACTCGGGAGGTTGAGGCACAACTGCTTAAACCAGGGAGGCGGAGGTTGTAGTGAGCTGAGATTGTGCCACTGCCCTCCAGCCTGGTGACAGAGCGAGACTCCATCTGAAACGAAACAAAACATCAGCTCTTGCATGAACTACTGCTGTGAGAACTCACTCATTACCATGTGGACAGCACCAAGTCACTCAAGGGGAATCTGTTCCCATGACCAAAACACCTCCCACCAGGGCTCTCCTGCAACGCCAGGGATGCTACTTCAACAGGAGATTTGCAGGCGACAAACATCCGAAGGATGTCGGTTCATCTGAACTGACATGTGATGGAAGTGTACAGTACACACTGGGTTTGAAGAATTGGTGTGAAAAAAGAACGCACACTATCTCACTCATAACTATATGTGCAATTCTAATATATTCTAAATAACTATATATACAATTCTAAATCTATTCTAAATAACTACAGATACAATTCTAATACATTGTAAATAATGATATATGTAATCCTAAATCTATTCTAAATAATGATATATAAAATTCTAAATCTATTCTAAATAGTGATATATACAATTCTAAATCTATTACATGTACAATTCTAAATCTATTCTAAAGAATGATATATACAATTCTAAATCTATTATATGTACAATTCTAAATAACTATATGTACAATTCTCAAATCTATTGTAAGTAACCATATATACAATTCTAATATACTGTTAATAACAATATATACAATTCTAAATAATTCTAACTACCTATATATACAATTTACACATATATTTCAAAAATATAAATTTGAAATAAATTATATGTATATGTATACAATTATTCTATATGCTTATGAAATGTACATATTACTTTATGACATTTATAAATATATGTTTAAATAGAAATATATATATATATTGTTTTTTTGAGACGGAGTTTCACTCTTGTTGCCCAGGCTGGAGTGCAGTGGCGTGATCTCAGCTTCCTGAAACCTCCGTCTCCTGGGTTCAAGTGATTCTCGGGCCTCAGCTTCCCGAGTAACTGCGATTATGGCTAATTTTTTGTATTTTTAGTAGAGATGGGGTTTCTTCATGTTGGTCAGGCTGCTCTTGAACTCCTGACCTCAGGTGATCCACTCGCCTCAGCCTCCCAAAGTGCTGGGATTACAGATATGAACCACCATGCCCAGGAAGAAATATATCCTAATAAAATGTGTACACATTTAACATTAAAAAATATAAATAAAATATAAATGTATATATTTATATAAATACACATTCTGATATGAGACTTTTTATATAGTGATAAAACCAGTATGTTTATATATAAATATAATAACATTTTGCACAAATTTAATACACTGAAAAATACACATAAGCTATACATTTATGTTTCTGTAAATATAAATATATATGTTGAAATTAGACTATTTGATATAGTGATTAAATATATTTATATGAAAACATTTTAATAAAATTTGTACATATTTAATTAATTTAAAAATACTCAAACTGTAACTTTATATATTTAAGTAAATATAAAAATATACACACATGTTAAAGAGAATATTTTATATAGTCATTAAATACACATATTTGCATATAAATATCTTGTAATAAAATTTGTACAGATTTAATAAATTTAAAAACATACAGAAAATACACATTTATATATTTATGTAAATATACATTTATATGCCTATTAAAAGGTGACTGTTTTTATATAGTGATTAAATGTATTATTAAAATTGATTTCACTATTTTCATTTTACTCCTTTGTTAATGTATTTAACAAAGAGTTTTCAATTGCTTCTGTGGATCATATTTTATTTATTTATTTATTTATTTGAGACCAAGTCTAAGTCTGTCACCCAGGCTGGAGTGCCATGGCGCGATCTCGGCTCACTGCAGCCTCTACCTCCCGAGTTCAAGCAATTCTCCTGCCTCAACCTCCCAAGTACCTGGGATTACAGGCACACACCACCACGCCAGGTTAATGTTTGTATTTTTAGTAGAGACGGAGTTTCAACATGTTGGCCAGGCTGGTCTCACACTCCTGACCTTAAGTGATCCACCCGCCTTGGCCTCCCAAAGTGATGAGATTACAGGCATGAGCCACCTCGTCCAGCTCATATTGTATTTCTTTTCTTTTTTCTTTTCTTTTCTTTTCTTTTCTTTCTTTTCTTTCTCTTCTCTTCCTTTTCTTTTCTTTCTCTTCTCTTCTCTTCCTTTTCTTTTCTTTCTCTTCTCTTCTCTTTTTTCTTTTCTTTTTGAGATGGAATTTTGCTCTTGCTGCCCAGGCTAGAATAGTGCACTGGTGTGATCTTGGCTCACTACAACTTCCGCCTCCCGGGTTTAAGCAATGTTCCTGTCTCAGCCTCCCAAGTAGCTAGGATTACAGGCGCCCACCACCACGCCGGGTTAATTTTTTTTAAAATTATTTTTTAGTAGAGACGGGGTTTCACCATGTTGGCCAGGCTGGTCCTGAACTCCTGACCTCAGGTAATCCACCCTCCTCGGCCTCCCAAAGTGCTGCAATTATAGGCGTGAGCCACCATGCCCAGCCCATATTGTATTTCTAACTGGTAAAGTTGTTTTAGACCCTGAAATCCTGGGTCATCCAGGGAAAATACAGAAATAGGGCTCCAGGTACCTCAGTGGAGTGCTAGGTGGGGCTGTAGCAATATGGGTATGTTCCCCAGAAGCCCCCAGAAGCCCCATGATCTCCGTGGACACTGGGCTGGGCAGGCTGCCACTACACCTCGCTCCCCATTCAACCTCAGCCCCTCGACCTTAGACAGTGGCAGAAAGACTGTTCATCAAGGAAGATTCAGTGCCCCTTGGGACCTGTCCTTATTCCAGACAATCAACTGGAGCAACTGAAAAGTGACTAGATAGTTATTCTGAGCACTTGGGACAAAGGTTGGGGCCACAGGGGATTCCTTGAAACTGTCTCAAAGAATTCAAAGCCTACTGAAAAGTGCTTTCTGGCCAGGCGCGGTGGCTCATGCCTGTCATCCCAGCACTTTGCGAGGCTGAGGCCAGTGGATCAGCTGAGATTGGGAGTTCAAGACCAGCCTGGCCAACATGGTGAAACCCTGTCTCTACTAAAAATACAAAAATTAGCCAGACATGATGGTGCATGCCTGTAATCCCAGCTACTTGGGAGGCTGAGTTGGAGGAATTGACTGAAACCAGGAGGCAGAGGTTGCAGTGAGCTGAGATCATACCACTGCACTCTAGCCTGAGCAACAAAGGTGAAACTCCACCTCAAAAAAAGAGGCTTTTTTTTTTCACAAGGAGCCTAATCCTTGCCAGTTCAAACCAGGTGTTCCAGCTGTCCATCTGCTCTTTCCTCCACCTGTAACTCCATAAATCTTAAAGAAAGGGTGGGGGTTGGGCACAGTGGCTTACGTCTATAATCCCTATAATCCCAGCACTTTGGGAGACTGAGGCGGGCAGATCACCTGAGGTCAGGAGTTCGAGACCAGCCTGGCCAATATGGTGGAACCCCATCTCTACTAAAAATACAAAAATTAGCTGGCACGGTGGCATGCACCTGTAATTCCAGCTACTCGGGAGGCTGAGGCAGGAGAATCACCTGAATTCAGGAGGCAGAGGTTACAGTGAGCTGAGATTATGCCACTGCACTCCAACCTGCTAGACAGAGCTACATTCCATCTCAAAACAAAAACAAACAAAAGGAATGGGTAGGTCTCCACCCATTACTGTGTCTTTCTGTGAGACTGATGCTCAACAGATTGAGTCAGACAGCCAACAAGCTGGGGTAATTTGAGAGGCACAGTGATTCTGGGAGGTCCCAGGAAAACCTGAAAATACAACCAGAGGCATAAACATACCACTCAGGCTGTCTTGCTTACTCCAGGGACTAGGAAGGGCTCCAGGGAGCACGAAGAAGGGCCAGAGGATACAAGGCACAAGATGATGCATTTGCATTTGACCTGCACTGTGGGGAGTACCAAAGTTCCTTTTTAAAGTTTCCTTTCTTGTTAAAGATAAGTGTTGTAATCAAGCAAGTCAGAAGGTGCCACGCTCTGAGTTCCAAATTAAGAGTCCTTTATTAGCCGGCGACTGAGAGTCAGCTCACGCTCAAAATCTCGATTTCCCTTTATGCCTTGATTTAGGTAGGGGAGGGGGAGCCTAGCTGAAGCAGAATTTTACAGAAGCAGAAAGAGCAAGTTAGTAGGAGGCATTAAGGGGAGTAGCAGGGGAAACTTTACAGACAGCCACTAACAGGGGTGTTCAGGTACTTTCTACACAATAATCAAAGGGGAGTTTTTCACAATAGCAGGTGGGCTTGCCAAGTAGGGTGCAGTTATAATGATTACAAGTGTGAAGAACAGTCTGCTTCAAACTTTAACGCTTCAAGGCTTCTAAGCGCAGCATGACCCAGCTATGCACCTGTGGGGCCTGTTTCAGGGAGGGAGAGGCTAGGCTGCAGCTTACTGCTGAGATGGAGTCAGGTAGGCTAACCCAAGTTAGGGCATTACATAGGTGTGCTAATAACTGTTTGTAAAGCCCTATGCTATGCAGCTGTTAGACATGCATGCTTACAGGCACGTAGTACATTCTATGTCCTTGCACTTTCACCAAGATATCTGTGCTGGACGTGCTCACAGGCATGTCCCAGCTCTGTATTGCTTTTACCTGTGTAGAAAAGTTTTTTTTTTTTTTTTGAGACAGAGTCTCACTCTATCACCAGGCACCAGGCTGGAGTTCAGTGGTGCAGCCTCGGCTCACTGCAGCCTCCCTCTGCCACCCAGGTTCAAGCAATTCTCCTGCCTCAGCCTCCCGAGTCACTGGGACTACAGGTGTGTGCCACCACGTCCAGCTAATTTTTTTGTGTATTTTTGGTAGAGACGGGGTTTCACCATGTTGGCCAGGTTGATCTCGATCTCTTGACCTCATGATCCACCCGCCTCAGCCTCCCAAAGTAGAAAAGTTTTAAATTGTTAGCCAATCGGGTTTTAGTTTAGATGGTGAGGTCTAGTTCCAGCCAATGGAGATCAGACACAGCAATAAGGACGACCCCATATGTGTAATGGGTGAATGTGTCTGTTTCCCTTTATTCATTGCACTCTCATGGCAAGATGGCCAGTAAGGTATCCTTCCTGCAGCCCAGGAAGTAAAAATTGCATTGCTGGAAGATCCTTTGTCTCAGGGCTAACTTTTCCTTGCAGCACCAAACATCTGTTTCCCAATATCAGTTTCCAACATGCATTGATTATATTTCAGGTACGGCATGGATTTCAGAGTCAGTTTCTAGATCTCCAATCTTAATACACGAGAAGCTTTATCAGCCCCTTATTTTCTCTGCTTCTTTGTAAATCCTGGAGGCTTCTTTATAAACCCTCAGAGGAGAATTATGGTGCTCAATCTTAGTGGTGGACGTTGGCCAGGTGAATTGGACTTCAGGCAGCATGTCTATTGAGTGACGATCATGTTCCTTACCTGCTAAGGCTTATGGGTGGATAAGGTTTGGTCATAAGGTAGGTTCTTCAGAAACAGAGCTTGAGGTTGAGATTCAAAGGCAGAGAGCGATTGCAGATGAAGGGAGGGAAGCCTGGTTAAAAAGGCAATGAGCCAGCCAGGCGCGGTGGCTCACGCCTGTAACTCCAGCACTTTGGGAGGCCGAGGCTGGCGGATCACAAGGTCAGGAGATAGAGACGATCCTGGCCAACATGGTGAAACCCCGTGTCTACTAAAAATGCAAAATTTAGCTGGGTGTGGTAGTGGATACCTCTAATCCCAGCTATTCGGGAGGCTGAGGCAAGATAATCGCTTTAACCTGGGAGGTGGAGGTTGCAGCGAGCTGAGATTGTGCCACCACTGCACTCCAGCCTGGTGACAGTTTACCACTTCATCTCAAAAAAAAAAAAAAGGCACTGAGCTGTGATTTGGTCTTAGGACGTAACTCAGCCTGATCAGCAGCAGGCTCTGGAATCCAAAGTCAGCAGCAAAATTTGCTGCATTTGGGCATGGAAGTGTGTGTGTGTGTGTGTGTTCATATGTGTGCATGCATGAATGATCCTATGTGCCGTGGCTTCCTCTACCTAAAATGAACCTTGTGATAGCTTTAACTGGAGAGTCTATCTTGACCTTCAGGGCTATGCCGAGGATCACGATGGCTGAAAAAATCTCCTCCCAGTCCCACTGAGCTTCTTCCTCTGTGTTCCTGGAGCACGGAGACTCTGAGGTCTGTCTGCCAGATGTTTTATGACATGATGTCTGGACTTCTGTTAAACCCGAGATCAAAATGTACCACGGTTATCCAATAACCTTGCCATCTCCCCAACAGGGAATTTATATTCAGAGAGCAGAAGCCGCGTGTGCCCAGTATTATAGCTGCTGGTACAGGAGAGCCAGGAAAGGATTGTTAAATGAGTGTTTCAGGCTAAATGGTGTCTCTCCGAAGTTCCTATGTTGAAACCTTAGCTCGCATTGTGAAGGTAAGAGGTAACGATGTGAAAATTATATCATTAGGGTGAACCCTCATCCAGTAGGACTGGGGTGCTTATAAGAAGAGGAGGTGAGGACACAGACACACACAGAGGGATGACCCTGTGAGGACACAGGGAGAAGATGGCGTCTCCAAGCCCAGGAGAGAGGCCTCAGGAGGACCCAGCCCTGCCCACACCTGCCTGGATCTCAAACCTCCAGCCTCCAGTACTCCGGGAGAATCAATATCCCTTGTTTATACCCCAAAGTTTGTGTTCTTTGTTTTGACAGCCTTAGCACACTACTGCAATGAGTGAATCAAACATTACGTAGCTTGCAATTCTAGCTGTGCTGTGCAATAGAACAGCCACCAGCTACATGTGGCTGCTTACGTTTAAATCAATTAAAGCTCCATAAAAATAAATATTCAAGCCTTGAATGAATCCACGCTCACAGCCACTTGTGCTTGCTGGTTGCAACGCCGGCGCTGCCCTCCTGCTCACGAGTCCTGCTGTCGGTTGAATTAATCTCCCTGCCCCCGAGGAAAGCATGCCTTGTCTCTCTGCACTTCTGAAGGTTACTGTGCCACCCTTTGTTCCCAGATGGGAAACCCTTGCAGGAGGGAAGGGAATACTGAAATGACGATTGTGCTGGGCACGGTAGCTCATGCCTGTCATCCCAGCACTTTGGGAGGCCAAGGTGGGTGGGTCACCTGAGGTCAGGAGTTCTAGACCAGCCTGGCCAACATGGTGAAACCCCATCTCCAGCAAAAATACAAAATTAAGCAAGGCGCGGTCGCGCATGCTCGTAATCACAGCTACTCAGGAGGCTGAGGCAGGAGAATCACTTGAACCCAGGAAGCAGAGGTGGCAGTGAGCCAAGATCGTACCATTGCTCTCCAGCCTGGGTGACAGAGTGAGACCCTGTCTCAAAACAAAACAAAACAAAACAAAACAACAGTAGAAAAGAATGAAAAGAAAGGATCTTTGCATTGGGTAGGGTGGCTCACGCCTGTCATCCTAGCACTTTGGAGGGCTGAAGCAGGAGAATCAGAGCCCAGGAGTTTGAGAACAGCCTGGAAAACATGGGGAAACCCTATGTCTACAGAAAATACTAAAATTTGCTTGGTGTGGTGTTACATGCCTGTAGTCCCAGCTACTCTGGAGGCTGAGGTGAGAGGATCACCTGCAATCCCAGCTACTCTGGAGGTTGTGGCAGGAGAATCGCTGGAACCTGACCTCAGCTCCCTGCAGCCTCCGCCTCCCGGGTTCAAGCGATTCTCCTGCCTCAGTCTCCCAAGTAGCTGGGATTACAGGCACCCGCCACCACGCCCGGCTCGTTTTTGTATTTTTAGTAGAGACGGGGTTGCACCATGTGGGCCAGGCAGGTCTCAAACTCCTGACCTCAAGTGATCTGCCCACCTCAGCCTCCCCAAAGTTTTTTATTCAGTTAGATAGTTTTTTTTCTTCGGTCTTTTGTGGTAGGTAAGATCTAATTTCCATGTTATTGTAATTCCCATTAGACTTGTCCATCAGTGTCATAGTAAAGGATGAGATACTAAGGAAAACTGGCCGGGCACAGCAGCTCACTCCTATAATCCCAGCACTTTGGGAGGCCGAGGCAGGCGCATCACCTGAGGTCAGGAGTTTGAGACCAGCCTGGCCAACATAGTGAAATCCTGTCTCTACTAAAAATACAAACATTAGCCTGGCGTGGCAGCGGGCGCCTGTAGTCCCGGCTACTGGGGAGGCTGAGGCAGGAGAATCGCTTGAACCCGGGAGGTGGAGGCTGAGGTGAGCTGAGATCACGCCACATCCAGCCTGGGCAACAGAGCGAGACTCCGTCTCCAAAACTAAAAATAATAAAGAAAATCATGGGTAACTCACTTAGCTTTCATCGTGATGGTATCCACAGTTCACACAGGTGGGAATTAGCAATGATGAGTAACGCAGCGACGTGCTGTGATCAGACCAGCATTAAGGGATGGGCTTCGGGGATGCGTCGCTTTTCTGTTTCCCTAATGATATCCGTCCCTTTTCCCTGAGGGTCTTTCGTGAGCATTCTGGGTGGCAGGCTCACTTATGACCTGAATCATTGCATTCATGCAAACAGCACCAAGGCACGGCTATGCATCGTCATCTGAGGAGTCAGACACAGGCGCAGGCGATGGAGTGGAAGGTTGCGTCTGGTCAGGCGGTAAGAGACAGCACAATGACGTGGAAAACAGCCTCTGCTGACCGCTGGCAACATGGCCTTGAGATCCCCAGCGGGCAGTTATTTATCCACTACTTATTTATTTTGAGACACGGTCCTGCTCTGTCGCCCAGGCTGGAGTGCAGTGGCATGCTCTCAGCTCATGGCAACCTCTGCCTCCTGGGTTCAACTGATTCTCCCTCCTCAGTCTCTCAGACAGCTGGGATTACAGGTGTGCATCACCACACCTGGCTACTTTTTGTATTTCTGGTGGAGTTGGGGTTTCGCCATGTTGGCCAGGCTGGTCTTGAACTCCTGACCTCAAGTGATCTGCCATCCTGAGACTCCCAAAGTGCCGGGATTGCAGGTGTGAGCCGCCGCACCCGGCCACGGACAGCTTTTTGACCACATAATTAAAGACAGTTTTCACCTTCCCCAGAAGAAAATGTAACAGCCTATCCCAAGATTTTGTAATAAAAGTGTAAAATTGTCATAAACCCACAGTCGGTGTTCAATAAATGCATACATATTGCTCCCACATCCAGAAAATCCTGCTTACGGGGCCAACTGAGGAGAGTTTGCCGGAGAGATTCCTCCTGAGGTTCTCCACACAAGTGAGTCTGATCCCTTCCCTCCAGGCCGGCCACTCATTCAAAGGGCTCCGTGTGCTGTAACCTATTTTTGGAATTGTTTCAGAATCGCCTCCAAGCGGCTGTCTAGACCTTACCTTACGCTCGCGCTATTTTCAGCTAAAAGCCGTGTTGATTAAACTGGCTTCTGAAGTTGTGCCCCAGCCTTGGCGGTGAAGGAGGCTTAGATATTTCCAAAAGGCCTCGCCTCTGCCTGGAAGGCTCCCTAGCTAAGGGTACAATGCCAGGACGATATCTCTTGAAAGATCCTGCCTCTGGGGAGAGTTCCGGAAAGAAAGTGCCCATCCTTGTCACACAACAGCCGTGCTCTGAGACCCTTCTCCGACGGGGAGCATCCTCCTCTGTCTGCACCCCCCACCCCAGCATGGCGTCGCCTGTAGGTACCTATGAAGCCAACCTGTCCGTTTCACTCATGTGTCCCTTGAATTCACACTTTACATGTTGCTAAGTCAAATCAGTAGGATGTGTGGGGGGGGAATAACTCATGGAAACATGATCTTTCTACACATGGCATTACTCGGCTGGGCGCGTCCTTTAATCACAGCACTTTGGGAGGCCAAGGCGGGCGGATCACCTGAGGTCAGGAGTTCAAGACCAGCCTGGCCAACATGGTGAAACCCCATCTCTAAATACAAAAATGAGCTGGGCGCGTGGCTCATGCCTGTAATTCTATCTACTTGGAAGGCTGAGGCAGGAGAATCGCTTGAACCCAGGAGGCGGAGGTTACAGTGAGCCGAGATCACGTCATTGTAGTCTAGCCTGGGCAACAGAGTGAGACTCTGGCTCAAAAAAAAAAAAGAAAGAAATGGTATTACTGAGAAAGCACAGCAGGTGTCCGGCTCATGTCTCAGCAGTGTTTTCCTGCTTGGAGGCACCGTTCCGGATTCTTCGTCTCACTGTACAGCCTCCTGGCCTGGCACGCCGGCTTGGGAAGTGTTGGGAGGTGGGTGAATGTGAGGGCTCCTCTTCCCCTTAGGAGCCCTGCGTTTGTTCTGTGTCTTACATCCTGCACGGACGCAGCTCTGAGAGTCAGGCTCCGGCACTGCCTCTCGTAGCTACAAATTCACATCTGTTTCCCAGTTCGCGTTGTAAATGGGATTTAGCCTGACACCGTGGAGCTCCGAGTGTCACAGAGCTGAATGTCAGGCTCAGGCTGGCCTCTCCTCGTCTGTCAGCGCCTTGGAATTCTCTGTTATCTTTCAGCTTGCCTCCTCCCCACCCGTTTTTTCACAGACATCTGCAATGCAGGGGAGTTCCAACATGAACATCTGTGGAGCGGGGCCTGAGAGGAGGAGACGGAAAAGGGTCTTCGTTTTAGGGTGGAGGAGGACAGCTAAGGAACATCACGATAACCCGAGCAGCATTCGCAGCCTCCGCATTCATTAACCCAGAGCAGCTTTGGGGGCAAGAGCGATGTTTTCAACCCAATTCTTTTTCTCCATGCCACTTATCTTGAATTCCAAAATGTTTATTTCTGCTAAAGAACCTTGGTTTTTTTCAGTGACATAAATTTGGAAGGTATGTAAATATTCTTATCAAGTGTGAAGTCCTGTGACCCAAATACTTTCTTCTTCGTCTCTCCTCCCCTACTTCCACACCTCCCCTGGGGAAATACAAAACACAAGCAAACAAACACCTCTGACCCCTTCTGAGGCTGCCTGTTCCTTCCTTCCTTCCCTCCCTCCCTCCCTTCTTCCTTCCTTCCTTCCTTTCCTCCTTCCTTCCTTCCCTCCTTCCGTCCTTCCTTCCTTCCCTCCTTCCTTCCTTCCTTCCTTCCCTCCTTCCTTCTTTCCTTCCTTTCCTTTCCTTCCTTCCCTCCCTCCTTCCTTACTTCCTTCCTTCCACTCTTTCTTTCTTTCTCCCTCTCTCTTTCTTTTTGTTTTTTCCCCAGGCTGGAGTGCAGTGGCTCACTGCAACCTCTGCCTCTGGGTTCAAGAGATTCTCCTGCCTCAGCCTCCTGAGTAGCTGGGATTACAGGCACGTGCCACCATGCCTGGCTGATTTTTGTATTTTTAGTACAGACGGTTTTCACCATATTGGCCAAGCTGGTCTGGAACTCCTGACCTCAAGTGATCTGTCGCCTCGGCCTCCCAAAGTGCTGGGCTGACAGGCATGAGCCACTGTGCCCATGCTGTCCTTAATGATCGGCTTTAGAAAGTTCCCTCTCCTCTAGCTGAGCACGTCCCTCTCATCATGGCCAGCTCCCGTCCCTCGACGTCCTGTCTACATGTTCTTATGCTTTGCCCCACCTCAAGCTTCAGTACAGCTGGAATTTACCCACGGCCCTCCACTCTTGTTGCACAGAAGCTGAGGTTTCCAGGAGGCCCTCTCTGCCCCTTGGGGAACCTTCCTCTTAAGTTTGGAAGGCTGCAGAAGCACTTCACGCTATATGGGATCACAAGCAAAACACATTTTGGGTCACTTTTTCAGGAGCTTCGCTTTAAGGTTCATTTTTTTTTTTTTTTTGGACTCATGAAAATCTTTACAATTGGGAACACATAAAATATATTGGCCGGGCGCGGTGGCTCACATCTGCAATCCCAGCGCTTTGGGAGGCTGAAGTGGGCAGATCACTTGCGGTCAGGAGTTGGAGACCAGCCTGGCAAACATGGCGAGACCCCATCGCTACTAAAAATACAAAAATTCGCTGAGTGTGGTGGCGCACGCCTGTAATCCCAGATACTCAGGAGGCTGAGGCAGAATTGCTTGAGTTCAAGAGGTAGAGGTTGCAGAGAGCCAAGATCGCACCACTGCACTCCAGCCTGGGCGACAGAGCGAGACTTCTTCTCAAAATAATAATAATAATAATAATAATAATAATAATAATAATAATAATGATAATGTATATACATACATTAAGATGGTCTTACAAAATAAGAGAGTTTTCCTTCCACTGGGGACATAACTACTAACTTCTAAAATATGGAAAAACTGTTGAATTCACTTTAAAAAATTTTTTATAACTGATTGTCAATATGCATTAAAAAATACGCCAAAAGCCTGAAATCCCAGCACTTTGGGAGGTTGCGGTGGGTGGATCCCGTGAGATCAAGAGTTCAAGACCAGCCTGGCCAATGTGATGAAACCCGTCTCTACTAAATAGTCCCAAAATCAGCCAAGTGTGATGGCTCAGGCCTGTGGTCCCAGCTACCCGGGAGACTGAGGCATGAGACCTGCTTGAGGCCGGAAGGCGGAGGTTGCAGTGAGCTGAGATCGCACCACTGCACTCCAGCCTGGGCAACAGAGCCAGACCCTGTCTTAAAAAAAAATACATAAAAAATGTTAAAAACGGAAACCTGTGTGAGCACTGTCTAGATATAGATAATTAGCAGTTATTCCATAATCAATTTTTAAAAACTTAAAAGAAAATGATTAATTTTAAACCCTAAAGGAGATCTGAAAGTAGAAACATAATTTAAAACTTCTGTGTGATTTTACACACACACATGCACACACCACAAACACACACACACCACAAACACATACACACCTCACAAACATAGCGTACCGCAAACACACACACCCCACAAACACACACACACACCCTACAAACACACCATAGCACAGACACACACACACACACCACAAACACACACACACCACACACACACCACAAACACATACACACACCACACACACACCACACACACACACCAATCACAAACACACACACCACAAAAACAAACACAGCACAAACACACATATGTGCCACAGATTCATCAGTAAAAGCTTGGTGGCCGATGATTTTTTTCTTTTATTCTTGGGGAAGTTACATAACCTTTTTTTTCCCAGCCTTATTTTTCTACTCTGTGTAATTGGGGTACTAATTATATTCCAGTTGCTGTCAGAGGGTAGAATACAACGTACATACTATTATTGTAACTGCAGGTTGGTGCCGAGTGAGACACTCAGCGACTATTCGGTCTAATGGTTCTTTGTAGGAAAGCAGGTCTTTTGACAGTACTCCTATCCACTCTTGCATCCATGGGTTGTCCACAGAAAATCGCGATAATAGCTCAGAGGCTTCTGTCTCGTCATACTCTTCCCCACTTTATTGAGAGTGTCCTTTTGCTCAGTTAGGGTTTATCGTTCTAGGTTCCAGCAAAGCATCCTGAGTGACCATGCTGCTGTTCTAATACTCATAAACTCTCGCTCTTCTTTAGGTGTCAAATACGCAAATGGGCCGGGCAAGGTGGCCGACGCCTGTGATCCCAGTGCTTTGGAAGGCCGAGGCGGGTGGATCACGAGGTCAGGAGTTCGAGTCCAGCCTGACCAACATGGTGAAACCCCATCTCTACTCAAAATACAAAAATTAGCCAGGGGTGGTGGCGGGCGCCTGTCATCCCAGCTTCTCAGGAAGCTGAGGCAGGAGAGTTGCTGGAACCCAGGAGGTGGAGGTCACAGTGAGCTGAGATTGTGCCATTGCACTCCAGCCTGGGTGACAGAGCAAAGAAAAGAAATACCAAAATGGTCAGCATGATCGAAGGACTCCCTTGGAGAATGGATAGATCTCAGTGTGAACTGGCAGATATAAAAGAGCATGACAGAGAAGCGTCACACGTGTAGAAAGAAATGCACCCAATCTCTAGCCAAAAACCCCAAGTGTGAGTCTGTCACTTCCAGTGGCAGCCCTGCACTGACCTGCTGGGTGACCTTGGGCAGGAAACACTTCTACCTGCTTTGGTTTGTGTACCTTGGACAGGAGTGTTAGCAGCAACCTAGCGTCTTCCCAGGCCGGTGGCGTAGATTCAGAGGAATGCCACAGGGGAAGGTGTTTTGTACATGGCGCAGGAAGCTACCCAGGCCTGAGGCAGTGTGATTTCCTTCTGTCTAAAGGCTTCCGGTTCTACCCTTATCTACCTGGGGGAAGAAGAGGATCTGTGAGGGGTATTAGTGCTCCCCCTCCACAAGAGTGTTAATTAGCTGTGTGCTTTGCGACTTGCTACAGGCCTTGCCATGTGAATTCTGAAGCCCTGCGTTTTGTTCTGATGATAGGATGAGCCTTTCAGCGGACATGGTAGTGACTATGAAGTGGGAAATTTGATGTGATCGTTCATACAAAATCAATATGTAGATGGCTAGTTTCTAATTCATGAGAGGACATTCTCTGGGAAACTGAATAAACACTGCTCCGTTGGGATTGTAATTTTATGTAAGAAGACTAATCCAAGACAGGCTGAGAGTGCACAGGCTCTAAGAAATCACCAGATGGGACTCGGACCTCAGCTGTCATGTTTAGGGTGACCATGATTAGTGGCTGAAATGTAGTTTCGGTTGTAACTGTGTTTTCATACCTTTCCCACACAAGCCCCGCTAGTCACAGACTCCCACAGCCTTACTTCCTCGCAGCCCCTCACCTGAGAAACAGCCTTCTTGGGTTGAATCTTCCTTTCTCTATTCGGCTAGACCGTTGGGTATGTGTTTGGCTAAATTTTGGATTCCCTGGGTGGGACGTGGTAGCGTGAGTCTCCAGTAGCCTTTTCCTCTATGTGGGAAATAATCTGCAAAGCGTCCCATTTTCGATTTTCATTATCAAGCTTGTACCCTGTTTCTTTTCTGTTAATTTCATACCTGCAACACATGCTGTGCCTCAAAAACATCGGTCTGTTCTGTTGTCAGAGAGTCTTTTTGAACTGAGCTGTAAAAATCATCGATTTGGGTAAGTGACCTGGGAGTTGGGGGTGGGGGGACAGGCTGAGGACAGGCGACAAATCCCGGGTGTGAACTCGACAGCTTCCCCCAACCCCGCTTTGCAGACGCCGGCTTCTGTGGCTCAGGTGCTGCAGGATCACTCACTGCCTCAGCTCCAATTTTAACTACAGAAAACAAACGCGCGCACACACACCCTCACGCTCACACTCTAACCATCCCAAATCAGACATTCGCAGTCCCATTGAATTTCCAGAGTCCCAGGACAAGCAATCTATACATTATCCTAGGATCAAAAGTCCCAGGATTTTTTTTTTTTTTGTCTCCTTAACCCTTAAGTGGCAGGCAACTGTGAATCAGAGAGGAATCCAAAACCTAAATAACACGCAGCAAAGCTCAGTAAGATCCGAGGTGAGCCCCCAAACAGCTGCTGTCTGCCCTGATTACCAGAGGAAGACATCCCAGCAGGTTGCCCATGCATAAATTGGCAGTCTTTTTAAATTGGGTGTTTTTCTTCACAGGTTTTTTTTTTTTTCTTCTTCCAGAGAAATATTCAAAGGGAGGCATTTTTCTGGCTAAGAAGATGTTTATTTAAGTCACAGACTGCTTCACCTTCCCAAACTTGCCCGGCACACTTGGTGTGGGGCAAAGCCTCATCCTTGTCACGTCTGTCACTCTCCCCTCTGGAGCAGGGGCCAGAGGACTTTAGAGGACACCTCCTCCTACCCCCCCCCCGAACCCCAAGGCTTTGGCTTCCCTGGGGGCGCCTGGAGGTGTGGAAAAGGCAGAAAGCCTTCCGACCTGGTTTAAATTCTGTTTTCCATTCCTCCCTAGAGGTGTCCCTTGGCAGTGGATGACGCTTGCTGGCTTCACAGCCCTGCGCTCACCGTTTTTTTTTGTTTTTTTGTTTTTTGTTTTGTTTTGTTTTGTTTTTTGGTCAGTGGTGATAGAGGGCCTGAGTGTGGGGTCCCCACGGCTGAGGCAGAGGGCTGCGGACCCGGTAGCGCCTGGTGTGCAATAGCGCAGTGGACCCACCCGAGAGCCCGCGCGTCCTGCTCCGCGGGTGGCAGCCACGGGCAGGAGCGAGTCTGGTCCTCGGACCCAGGGCGCACAGTGGGTGGGTGGGTGGACGGACCTGGAGGGGCACCGCGGGCCTGCGCCCACCCCTCTGCACCGCCACCTGCCGCTTCCCGCGCCCCCCGGGGAACCCTCGGCTCCGCGCATCCTCGGGTTCGGTCCCGCGTCCGGATCCCGCACCCTCCCCGAAGTTGGGGCTCCCCCGCCGTGGCCCCCGGAGCGGCCGCGCTAGTGCACTCACCCGCTCTCCCCGGCGCGTCCCTGAAGGTCAAGGCCAGGAGGCGGTGGAGGGCTGGCGGCGGGGCCCCGGGCGGGGGTCGCGGGCGCCGAGCTGGGGGCACCGCGGGACCGCTCAGTCCCCAGGACCCTCCCGCCGGGGTCGCCCCCCGCGTGGCGGCCCGGGGGTCCCGCGGCGCTCAGATGCCGTGGTCGCAGTCCACATCGCGGCAGATGTACCAGAGGATCACGTAGAGGATGAGGAGGATGGCGAAGATGAAGAGGGCCACCAGGATCGCCTTGGTCACCGGCGAGATGAGAGACTGCATGGCCCCAGCGGGGCGCGCGGGCGGGCGGGGGGCGCGCGGGGGCGCGGGGCGCGGCGCTCACGACCCCCGAGCGCGCCCGGAGCCCCGCGCCGGCCCCGCGCCGCATCCGCAATGCTCCGTGCCCGGGACGGACGCTGGCTGGCTGCTCGGAAGCCGGAGCGCTGGGGTGCGGGAGCACTCGGGTGCCGGCGGCGGCGGTGGCGGCGGCTGCTCGGAAGCCGGAGCACTCGGGTGCGGGCGGCTGCGCGCGGGGCTCCCACCCCCCGGGTCCCCGCTGCCGGCGTTCACCGGGCCCGGCGGCGGCGGGTCTGCGCGGGGGGCGCGGGGGGCCCGGGGGGCGGCCGGGAGGAGGGGGCGGCGGCCATGGGGAAGAGCCGGAGGAAGGCGGCGCGCCGGGCAAGTCCCCTGAAAACTTGGGCGGCGGCGAGACGGCGGCGGCGGCGCGGTGACAGGTGGAAACGCCAGCCCCGCGGGGCAGCAGCGCGCAGCCGTCCACGGGCGGCGGCGGCGGCGGCGGGGGGCGCGGGGGCGGCCGCAGGCGCGGGGGCGCGGGAGGGACGCGCGGGGGCGAGCGCGCGGGGAGGGGCTGCGGCGCGGGGCAAGGGGCCTCCCTTTGCGCATGGGGAGGTGCGGGGACAGCATGCGTTTCCCCGCCACCGCGCGCGCCTCTCCCTCTCCCGCCCACCGCCCTGCCTTCCCTCCTCTCCGGCGCAGCGGTGGGTGGTGGATGTCGCCCTCCTCCTGGTCCTGCACCTCACCCCTCCTTCGGGAGTCCCCCTTTTCTCCTCTGTCCCCCACTCACACCCTGCACCCCGGGATTGGTGAGCAACGATATTCTCATTAAAGAAATAGGGTGCTAACGCAGAGAGGCGGCGGGCCCTTCTCTGTCCCTCTCTCTCTCTCTGTTGGACGGGGAAGAGGGTTTAAGTTGCGCCCAACTCATGGCTAACCCCAAGCAGGATAGGCCCAGGCAGGAAAAAAAGCACACACGCTTGCCCCGAGTCACGGCTTACATAGGGGAAGGGGAAGACTCGGGGTTCTGTGACGAAGGGTGCTGCGGACGTCTCGGTGGGACCGTCGCTGTCCCGTGATGAAGGCTGATGTACGCACAGCCTTGGGGTAAGAAGGCAGCTTTCTGCCCTTGCATCACAGAAGGCCCTCCTCGATCCCACGTTTGTCTCTTACTCTTTGGGGTTTAGCCCTGCGGGGTGGAAAGACGGGCACCTCGGTACACACATTTTTCCTGAAGGGTGAGCTGTATTTAGGGCTGATGTCTGGTGTAGACGCGAACAGGTCGGAGCAGAGCGCACAAGGCCCAGGGAGCCCAAATTCTTGGGAAAGGACACAGTTCCTCCCCAGCTGCGCATCCCGAAACCACCCTTTAAGGGAGGGTGGGAGCTAGGGGTATTGGACAGGGTCACAGGGCTTGGACCGGGAATCCATGATGTAGAAGAACGGGGACCACCGAGTGCCCAGCAAAGACAGAGTTCAGGCCCGTCGTGCCCTGATGTTTGTCTCCACTACCTGTGGCCCTAACACCGGTGAGCAGGAGCTGGTCCACTCTGCCTGGTGGAAGCCCTCACTTGCCTGCAGTGACGCACTGCTGAGGGGAAAAGACACACCTGCCTGCAGTGACCCCAGCACAGGCGCCCCGCGCTTCTGGGAGACAGAAAGAGCTTCAGGATTGGAGAGCCTTTGTCTGAGATCCTGGCTCCCTAGGGTACAGGCATTCCTGACCTTCAGAAACAGGAACAAAGGAGAAGCTAAGACCTGATCCAGGTAAAAACAGCATCCACTGCTATGGTCTGGGATGGATTTGCAGCTGAGTGAGGACGTCAGGAAAATGGGTGCCACGGTATTAGTGGGTCTGGTAAAAACGAAAAGGTCAGGCACTGAAGGGGCAATGCAGTCTCTACTCTGCGCCCTTCTACCCAACGCTTCCATTCTAGAGGCTGCTCTTCCCCCAGGATGACGCAGGTGGGAGGGAGGAGACCCTCTTCTTGCTGAGGGCAAAGAGGGGAGCCCACATCAGGGGCTCCCACAGATAGCAGGGTGGCTGGCATGGCTGTTCCTTGAATCAGCAGTCTGTGAAAGGTGTTTCAAGCAAAATCGGGGACCGAGGGAAGAGTTTTGTAAATGCAGCCGGGGGCCTGCTTCTTGCCACTTTAGAGAGGAAGTCAAGTGTGTGCGTGCGTGCGTGTGTGTGTGTGTGTGTGTGTGCATATGCTCACATAGCAAACTGTCAATGTCCTGCGCAATGTTTTCATCCTAGAGGCAGCTCTTCCTCCAGCGTGACGCAGGTGGGAGGGAGGAGACCCTCTTCTTGCTGAGGGCAAAGAGGGGAGCCCACATCAAGGGCTCCCACAGATAGCGGGGTGGCTGGCGTGGCTGTTCCTTGAATCTGCATTGTGAGAAAGGTGTTTTGAGCAAAAGTGGGGAGGGAGGGGAGAGTTTTATAGATGGTGTGACGGGGGGCCTGCTTCTTGACACTGTAGAGAGGAAGTCAAGTGTGTGCGTGTCTGCGTGTGTGTGTGTGTGCGTGCGCGCGGGTGCACGTGCTCACACAGTGACCTGTCAATCAATGTCGTGCATGAAGCCCCCCAAGCAGCGATACTGTGCACATTTCCAGGGTTGCAGCTTCCACCTTTCAATTGAACCTGTGTTTCCAACCTCTAGCTGTTCATGGGCTGAAAGAAGAGGGATAATTGAATTTCTAGACTTCCACTTCTCTGCACATGAAGAGCTGGTATTCCTCAGGGGAATTCCTCAGGGAAAGAAACACCAAAGTTTCAGACAGTTTGTTAAACTTAATTTTGTCTGTGCAATTTACTGGACACTCACAGTGAAGCCAAGAGCAAAAAGAACATCCAGGTGGGAGGCTTTAAGGCAGCTGCCAGAGGCAATACACTGCAATTCCTTTCTCACAAAGAAAATTGAATTTTTTTTTTTTTTGAAATGGAGTCTCACTCTGTCGCCCAGGCTGCTGTGCAGTGGTGCGATCTCGATTCATTGCAACCTTCACCTCCCGGGTTCAAGCAGTTCTCCTGCCTCAACCTCCTGAGTAGCTGGGATTCCAGGTGCCCACGACCAGGCTAATTTATTGTGTTTTTATTAGAGATGGGTTTTCACCATGTAGTTCAGGCTGGTCTCGAACTCCTCAGGTGATCCACCCACCTTGGCCTCAGGTGATCCACCCACCTTGGCCTCCCAAAGTGCTGGGATTATAGGCGTGAGGCACGGTGCCCGCCCTAGAATGATTTTTCATGTATGAAGACACAGAACAGAGTAGACATTCCAGGAAAAAACTTGTGTATTTACACCCGAGTTTTGACAAAAGCACCAAGAACTAACACAGGGGAAAGAAGCTTTATTCCCTAAATGGTGCTAGAAAAACTGGATAATGCACTCAGAAGAATAAAACTAGCCCCCCTCACTCACTGTATACAAAAACAAACTCAGTGCAAATTAAAGACTTCAATATACGACCCCAAATGATGAAATCCCTAAAACAAAAAGTAGAGGAAATGCTTCAGGACCTTGGTCTGGGCCAAGATTTTCTGGGCAGCCCCTCACAAATAGATGAATGGGTCTACATTAAACCAGAAAAGCTTCCGCACAGCAAAGGAAGCAAGCAACCCAGTGAAGACACAACCTATAGAATGGGAGAATACATTTACAAATATTCGAGAGATAATATTTACTCATCTGACAGGGGACAAATCTCTAAAAATACAAGGATCTCAAACAATCAACAGTAAAAAACAGCAATCCAATTTAAAAATTACCAAAGAGGCCAGGTACAGTGGCTCATGCCTCTAATCCCAGGACTCTGGGAGGCCATGGCAGATGGATCACCTGAGGTCAGGAGTTTGAGACCAGCCTGGCCAACATGGTGAA
>CAUYQU010044601.1:0-47170 GCA_963574635.1 Cheracebus regulus
GAGTCTCGCTCTGTCACTAGGCTGGAGTACAGTGTCGCAATCTCGGTTCACTGCAACCTCCACCTCCCGAGTTTAAGTGATTCTCCTGCCTCAGCCTCCCGAGTAGCTGGGACTACAGGCACACGCCACCATGCCTGGCTACTTTTTGTATTTTTAGTAGAGACGGGGTTTCACTACGTTGTCCAGGCTGGTCTTGAACTCCTTACCTGTGATCCACCTGCCTTGGCCTCCCCCTAATTTTTTTTTTTGAGATAGAATCTTACTCTGTAGCTCAGGCGGGAGTGCAGTGGCGAAATCACTGCTCATTGTAGCCTTGACCTGCTGGGCTTAAGCCATTCTCCTACCTCAGCCTCCAGAGTAGCTGGGAACACAGGCACTCACCACGATGCCCTATTAATGTTAAAATTTTTGTAGAGATGCTGTCTTGCTATGCTTCTCAGGCTAATCTCAAACTCTTGGGCTCAGCTCAAGCGATCTGCCTAACTTCCCAAAATGCTGGGATTACAAGCATGTGCCATCTCGACTTCAAAAGTCTTCATTATTTTCCATTGCTCTTGGAATGAAAGCCAAGCTTCTTGCCCACGCGGGAGCCAGTCCCATCTACCTCGTAAACAAGTCTCCCGTGCTCTCTGCTTCCGTCACTAAGCTCCGGCCACACTGGCTTTTCGATTCCTTAATCTGCTCGGACGTTTTCCTCTCAGGTGTTCTCCCCAGTCTGGCTTGTTCAAAAGCTCACCTTGACTCAGTCTTCCTGTATGGTTGGCTCCTTTTCTTTCCTTAGATCTGAGCACAAATGACACTTCCCAGAGAGGCTAATTCTATCACCTTCACGTGATTTTGTTTTCTTCGTAGCATTCAGCATTGGAGTTTGTTTTTGAGACTGAGTCTTCCTCTGTCGCCTAAGCATGAGTGCAGTGGCGCGATCTCGGCTCACTGCAACCTTTGCCTCCCGGGTTCCAGCGATTCTCCTGCCTCAGCTCACCACCACGCCCAGCTAATTTTTGTATTTTCAGTAGAGACCGGGTTTCACCATATTGGTCAGGCTGGTCTCAAACTCCTGACCTCAGGTGATCCAGCCGCCTCGGACTCCCAAAGTGCTGGGATTACAGGCGTGAGCCACTGTGCCTGACCGGTGGTGTTCTTATTTTTCAGTCTCCCTCAGACATGAACGTGAGCTGTAAGAGGGCAGGGACCATGGCAGCCCCGCTCACCGGCTGTACCCTTGCGCTAGCAATGCCTGACATGTATTTCTGTGCTCAATTATTTGGGCCAGGACCTGAGGTCACAGTGGTGATGAAGACACTACACTTAACACGCTCCAATTCAAACCTATGCCAAAATGTGCTCCTGCCACAGTGCTCCCTGAGTAAATGGTTCTTTCTGATATCTCAGTAAGCTGTCCTGATATTCCACGTCACCTCAGCTCCCTCTTGAAATCAGACCCCAAATTCTACCACTTTCCAAGATCCTGATAAAAGTTAAGTTGGACCCCTTAATCTTCCAAGGGCCTCCCCGCTCTAATGGAGTGAATTCTGTGGTCCCCAAGGCCCTCCCTGGTCTGGCCCCTAGCCACCTCCTGCCACTCTCCTCCCAGCTGCTGTCCCCTTAGTCCAGCCGGCCTCCTGAGGGCCACGTTCCCGAGCTCTCCTAATTACCTTCTACCTGGTCTCGATGATTCCGCCCTTATGCGCACCCACCCCCTCCCAGCCGGCAGCTGCAGGGATCCTTTTAAAACTGCCCGGGACCCTTAGCTCAAAGCCTTCCACAACTTCCCATTTTTCTTAGAGAAAAAAATCCCTCAGGACCTAGCCCCGGCCTGCCTGTCAGACCTCAGCGAGCTCACCCGGCTCTGGACCCCGTCTCTCGAAGCAGTCCCGAAGAGGCCGTTCCCGCCGGGCTCAGGGCCCTCCTCAGGGCAGCGCCCCCCGCCCCGCTTCCAGGAAGGCGCTTCTCCCCATTACCCTGCGGCGCAGCGAGCCCGGCCTGGCCGCATCGCCCGCGCTCCTCTCTGCTCCTCCACGGGCCGCCTGGCTACCAGCGCAGGACGCATTCGCTAGTCCGCTTGGTCGTCCCCCGAAGACTTTGTGCTGCAGCAAAGTCCACGGCGCCACGCCCGGTCCTCGCACAGCGCAGGTGATTAACACATAACACCGAGCGATGAGGCCCGGAGTCAAAGAGCTTTGCTTGTCCATTCGCAGAGCCCTGGATCTCAAAATCCCGTCCCGCGATCACAGCCCGCAACCTCCCGAGAGGGGCGCGTTCCTCCCGCCCTGCCCCCGCCAGGCTCTCAACTCCGGGCTTCCCGCCGGGCCTCGCAAGGGCGGGGGAGGGTGGCGCGCGCGGGCGCGCGGGGGTGCGAGTGCCAGCGCATGCGCAGAGCGGGCGCGCTAGGCATCACGGGGCTCGTAGTCTCCCGAAGGGGCCGCTCCCGGCCTCGCGGCCGCGCCTCCCCACACTACAAGTCCCACGGGGCAGCGGGCGCGGCTCCCCGCACCCACCGGCTGGCCGGGCAGGACAGCCACTTCGCGGTCGGGCCCGCCGGCTGCCGCGCGCGCGAGGAGCAGGAAGATGGCAGACGTGGTCGTGGGCAAAGACAAGTGCGGGGAGCAGCGGCTCGTCTCGCTGCCCTTGTCCCGCATCCGGGTCATCATGAAGAGCTCCCCCGAGGTGTCCAGCATCAACCAGGAGGCGCTGGTGCTCACGGCCAAGGCCACGGTGAGGGGGCAGGGCGGGGGTGGAGCCGCCTTTGCCCGCTGCGCCCCGCCCCGCCAGGCTCCCGGCACTGCCCAGTCCCCTTAGGCCCGAGCGCCTCCGCTGCCCTTGCCGGGCTGGCGCGCGCCTCCTTGCCCCCTTCCCGTGCCAGCGCGCGCCGGGGTGCCAGCGCCCCCCACCCGCGGCGCCCCCTCCCTTTCTGGCGCGTCTTCGCCCCGCCCACCCCGCACCCCCCCTCCCTTTCTCTAGTTTCTTCGCCGCTGCCACCGCGCTCCGCTCCCGCCCTTTCTCGCTCTTTTTCGCTCCTCCCTTTCTCGCGCACCTTCGCCCCGTCCACCCCGCCGCGCTCCCGTCCTCTCGCGCGTTTCCGTCCCGCAACCCCGTAAGCTCCCAAGATCCCTTGCGCGCCTTTCATCCCGCCCACCTGTATGCTCCCGTCGTCCCTCGCGAACCGCGCCCAGCTTCCGGCCCTACCCGTGGGCTTCGGCGCCAGGTGGTGATAGCTTCATTTGGGTTCTTTGGCTGCTCCTTCACCCGCGACTCCCAATTTCTGGCCTTCCTTTTTCTTACCATTGGCCTGCTTCGTTCTTTGGGGGCCCTCACTCCTCCAGTGTCCCGTGGGAGGGGCAGCTGGGCGCTCCACCTAAAGCTCGAGGCTTTTCTCCCGGGGGTCAGGCGCCAGCTCCAGCGGTCCGAGGCTTTCGAGCCCCCGGCCCCGCGCCACACCTGGCACCTCCTGTAAGAGTAAGCACATCCCCCGGCCAGAATTTAAGGAAGTCTAGGGAACCTAGTTTTATAGCCTGTTCAGCACCTCCGGAACAGCAAAATAGATTTTGTCTTTTTTTAAAAAGTTGCGTCTTGATAGTGTTAGGCTAGATGTTTTTCTGTTCTGAAACTGGGCCGTGTTTCAGCTACACAGTTAAAGGCTTTAACTTGCCTTAGATCCTATTTTCCTGTCCCTACTTGTATTTAAATACATAATGTCCCTACAATGTTCGACGAGATCTAAGGGAAATGGGAAATTACAGATTTCTCGCCTGCTTTATACCAGAGCCATGTTTTCCTAGAGCCCAGGGAAATAATTACACATTCAGCATTTCACCTGGGGACATTTGTGTTTTCCTGTACAATTTCATTTTATTAGTTTTAAGGAATGAGGATTTATGCAGGCACTTAAGAGCTCTAATTAATTTGTTTTTTTGATACGGAGTCTGTTCCCCAGGCTGGAGTGCAGTGCAGATCTTGCTCACTGCCACCTCTGCCTCCTGGCAAGCAGTTCTGCCTCAGCCTCCCGAGTAGCTGGGATTACAGCCGCCCGGCTTGACACCCGGCTGATTTTTGTATTTTTTGGTAGAGACAGGGTTTCACCATGTTGCCCAAATTGGTCTTGAACACCTGACCTTAGGTGATCCGTCTGCCTTGGCCTCCCAAAGTGCTGGAATTACAGGCTTGAGCCACCACGCCCATCCTCATCCCTTATTAACTGAACTAGATGCATTAAAGTCAAAACTTTGAGAAAGAGGCTTAGTTCATCCTCAGTGAAAATGACCTGGCCCTGCTTTGACAACTGGGGTGGGGGAGGGGAAGACGATCAAGTCCGGTTGTTGCATTAGGTCTGAGGATTGTCAGTTCGTAGAAAAGTCAGCAAAATAGGAGGTGTGGTCATTATCGTTGTAGGTGAACCACCTTAGAAACTGTGTATGCAAATAGAAGACTAAAAATGTACTCCTGAGCCAAACAGAATTTTTGAATGGCTTTTTGCTTCTTTTACTCTAGAGGTTGGTCATTAAACAGTTATGATTCATATTTTTCATAAGTTAGACATCTAAAATAAGCCTCTGGAAAATGCCTGCTTCTCTGCCAGTTTTGATACCGGCCTTGCTTGCTTTCTGACCTCATGTTTTTCCTTTCCCCAGTGATGTATTTATTTATTTTTAAGACAGAGTCTCTGTGTCACAGACTAGAGTGCTGCAACTTCCAACCTCCACCTCCCAGGTTCAAGCAATTCTCCTTCCTCAGCCTCCCAAATGGCTGGGATTACAGGCACCTGCCAACATGCCCAGCTAGTTTTTGTATTTTTAGTAGAGATGGGGTTTCACCATGTTGGCCGGTCTGGTCTCAAACTCCTGACCTCAAGTGATCTGCCTGGCTCAGCCTCCCAAGGTGTTGGTATTACTGGTGTGAGCCACCATGCCTGGCCTCCCAGTGATTTCTTGTAATTTAATTTAAGAAAGCAAGATAATCTGAAGTCTTAATGTAATTTTAAGCCTGATATAAGCTTATCAACAGCATAATTTTAAAAATTAAGCTCTGGGGTAAATTTTCAAAGCACATCTTTCATTTTACTTTTTCATTTTGTTTTAGGAGCTCTTTGTTCAATATCTAGCTACTTATTCCTACAGACATGGCAGTGGAAAGGAAAAGAAAGTGCTGACTTACAGCGATTTAGCAAACACTGCAGAGGAATCAGAAACTTTTCAGTTTCTTACAGGTACTTAGTCTTTGAAACATTCTGGTTGAAAAATAGTCATCAATAGCTACTCCCACACCCCTTGCCTCCCTTCTGCTTTGAAGGAATTAGACTTTTTGCTACTTTTTCCAAGCCTCAAAGGTATTATGAGCTATTACTGGAAGATACTTTTAGTCTTGTCTGAATGTGTTTATAATATGGTCCACCTAGAACAATAATGAAGCCAGGCCGGGCGTGGTGGCTCATGCCTGTAATCCAAGCACTTTGGAGGCCAAGGCGGGCGGATCACCTGAGGTCAGGAGTTCAAGACCAGCCTGACCAACATGGTGAAACCCCGTCTTTAAAAATAATAATAATAATAATGAAGCCAATAGCATGCACAAGATGCTGGTTGGCTGTGTGTGCTGGGGATTCCTTTCCCTTCCTACTGCAGGAGGGAAAGCTCAGGGTGGGTGTACCTGCCTATAGTTAGAGCTTAAGTCTGCCCTGGGGCCAGTTTAGCCTATCTCAGCTAATCGGGCAGGGTTGCTCATAAAGCAGCTCATAGAGACACCATGGTTTGTACTGAGTGGAATGGAAATAGGCCTATAGCATTTGTTAGGAGACAGTGCTAGTTTCTCTGATATTTTACTCAGAAGTATAGCCTCAATTTCATCTTGTTTTGGAAACTCCTTGTAGAGGTCAAATCAGGAAGTAATACATTTTGAAATTTGCATTACTGTGTTCATAGTCTACCATAATTGCTGATGTAAACTTTATGTTTTTAAGATATATTACCAAAGAAGATTTTAGCTAGTAAATACCTGAAAATGCTTAAAGAAGAAAAGAGGGAAGAAGATGAGGAGAATGACAATGATAATGAAAGTGACCATGATGAAGCTGAATCCTAAACCAAAAAAGTGCTTTAAAAACCAGCCTGGTGAGGACTGCCCTGGACCCACTCCACTGTCTCCAAGCATACACAACACTGCATGCCTTTAGTGTCTTCCAGTGCGTGGGATTCTTTCCAGGCCAAGACTGAGTGCCTCATGCAGCTACGCCACAAACAGCCAGAGGGAGAGTGACCCAGACAACAGCCCCTCGACAGGCCCACTCTGCAGCTCAGGCACCAAGAAGGCAGCTGAGACCGGCAGCCACTGCGGGCTGATCTGCAGCTCCAGACTGTACGGGCAAGGCCGATCTTAACTTTTACATTTACAATCAATTTTGAAGAGCTTCTGCGTATCAGTTATGTAAATTTTCATATATGTATATTTTGGAATCAGTTCTTATAAACAGCTAGATTCAGTTTTAGCTGGTCGTACGTTACATTTGAATTTTTGTCTTTTAAGAAAAGTTGTTCAAATATTTTTCTACTGTAAAGAAATATACTTTTCTGTTAAAGATCTGTATGTATTTTTACAGTCAAATGCTCTATGGAACTGGTTTTAGAGCCCTCCGTGGCTCTGAGGCCTTGACTACTGCCTACAAATTTTGTGAAATTTAAAAATAAGCATTCTGACACTTTTATTCCCACAGAAAAATTCCAAGTCAAATTATCAAATCAAATACAAAAGTAAGTCTTACCTCTTGTAGAAGCATGTTGTTCTAAAAAATAATTGTGAAACATTTGTATGTTGAAGATCTTTCTCATCTTATTGTTCTTTGCTTTAAATTCCTGGCCCTTGTTTTTACTGTCTATAAGAGCAAACCTATCATAAGCCCAATTTTTTTTTTTCTCACATAGGGTAAATGTGTAGTTCTTCTTTTTTCATTATCTTTTTTTTTTTTTTTTTTTTTAAAAAAAGACAGATTCTGTGTTGCCCAGGCTGGAGTGCAGTGGTGCGATCTTGGCTCACTGCAGCCTCTGCCTCCCAGATTGAAGCAATTCTCTTGCTCAGCCTCCCAAGTAGCTGGGATTACAGGCGTGTACCACCACGCCCGACGAATTTTTATAATTCTAGTAGAGACGAGGTTTCACCTTGTTGACCAGGCTAGTCTTGAACTCCCGGCCTCAAGTGATCTACCCGCCTCGACCTCCCAAAGTGCTGGGATTACAGGCGTGAGCCATTGCACCCGGCCTTATTTCTTTTTTAAAAATAAAAATAAAAATGTTTATTTCCTAAAGTTACTCTGCATGAAGGAAAAATTAAAAATTAAAAAATAAAAATAAAAAAGTTTATAATTTACATTCAGTAAAGTCACCCTTTTTAGTGTCTAGTCTGTGAATTTGGACAAATGTATGGTTTTATCACCAGTCGCTAGGCTGGACAGTTCCATCACCCACGACATTCCCCAGTGCCCCCTGTACTCAGTCTCGTCTCCTGCTCCCTAGCAGCCACCAGTGTTTTCTGTGCCTGTTGTTTCTTAACATTTAATTTTTAGGTTACTATTACTAAATCTTCTAAGAAAAACCATTTATTTTAAAATAAAATAATTAAAAATCTACTCTTTGGTGTACAGTTCTGAGTTTTGACAAATGTAGTCAAGTCACCACCACCACCACCACCACCACAACTAACTACATCATCCTCCAAAAAATTCCCTTGTGGTCAACTCCTTCCCCACCTTTTACCCTGGCAACCATCAAGCTATTTTCTGTCCCTATAGCAGGTATCAGCAGATTTTTTTCTGGAAAGGGCCATGCAGTAAATAGTTCAAGCTTTCTGGGCTTTCATCGTCTCTGATGCAGCTACTAAACTCTGCTGTTGTGGTACGAAAGCAGCCAGGTGGTATATGAAGGAATGCAGGTGCTGTGTTTCAATACAGCTTCATTTTTGCAAATTGAAACTTGAATTTTGTGTAATTTTCATGTCATGAAATACTGTTTTCATGAACCGTTTAATAATGTAAATACTTTGCTTATGTGCCATTAAAAAATGAATGGATTTGGCTTACAGACTAGTTTGCTGACCTGTCTTTTCCAGAATGACATATAAATGGAATCATTGAGTATGTAGCATTCAAGTCTGCAGTTTTTCTGTTTAGCAGAATGCGTTTGAGATACATCTGTGTTGTCAAAGGTATTAGAAGTCCATTTCTATTTATTGCTGAGTAGGATTCCATTCTATGGATGTAATTGTTTATCCATTTTCCAGGTATATGGAAAATTACCCATTTAGATTGTTTCTAGTTTTGATGACTATGATTTTTTTTGTTTGAGATAGGGTCTCACTCTGTTACCCAGGCTGGAGTGCAATGGCATGATCACGGCTCACTTCAACTGCCATCTGGGTTCAAGTGATTCCTGTGTCTCAGCCTCCTGAGTAGCTGGGATTACAGGCACGTATCACTATACTCGGCTCATTTTTTTTGTATTTTTCATAGAGAGGTGGTTTCGCCATGTTGGCCAGGCTGGTCTGTAACTCCTGACCTCAGGTGATCTACCTGCCTTAGCCTCTCAAAGTGCTGGGATTATAGGCATGAGCCACCATGCCTGGACTTGATGACTATAATTAATAAAGCCCTATAAACACTTGTGTACAGGTGGTTTTTGAGATGGAGTCTCATTCACTCTGCTGCCCAGGCTGGAGTGCAATGGCGCTATCTTGGCTCACTGCAACCTCTGCCTTCAGGTTCAAGCGATTCTCCTGCCTCTCAAGTAGCTGGGATTACAGGTGTGCGGCACCACGCCTGGCTAATTTTTGTATTTTTAGTAAAGACAGGCTTTCACCCTGTTGGCAGGCTGGTCTCAAACTCCTGACCTCAAGTGATAACACCTAACTCAGCTTCTGAAAGTGCTGGGGTTACAGGTGTGAGCGGCTGTGCCTGGCCTGATCTCGGCTCACTGCAACCTCTGCCGCCTGGGTTCAAGCAGTTCTCCAGCCTCAGCCGCCTGAGCAGCTGGGATTGCAGATACCTGCCACCGTGCCCAGCTAATTTTTGTAGTTGTAGGAGAGATGGGGTTTCACGCCATGTTGGCCAGGCTGGTCTTCAATTCCTGACTTCGTGATCCACCCACCTTGGCTTCCCAAAGTGCTGGGATTATGGGAATGAGCCACTGCGCCCAACCTGAAGCATTCTTAAGGGACCAGAAGCACTTCACAGCTGATCATTCAGGGAGCACTTACCCTTTCAGTTCCTCCGTAAGCCGTGTGGCGGGTTGTCTAGTAGCTTCCTAACTGGTTTCCTCACGGTGCCTACAAGCCTTTGCTCTTTCCACCTTGCATACTGCTGTCAGATTATCACGATTTTATGAAGAGGAATCTTTCTTTTGTTTCTAGTTACAAGTGTTAAATCATTACTGCTTCTGGCCATTCAACAAATGGTGAAATAGCGAGAATGTAACAGAGGCCATATCAAGCGAGTATATTGCTGTAGATCAGTTTCTGTGTATCTTCCAGTTTTGACTAGCATGTCCCAGGGCCAGTGGGCACAGAGGTGCTTTGTATACTAAGAAGTAGTAAAGGTTCTAGATACGTTAAGAAAAAAATAAATCTTGATTTTCGTTAAAAAAAAATAAGACTGCGGAACAAGATAGATCAGAATGTTAAGGTTAATTAACTGTGTAATTATAATTCACCTTGATCTGAATTTTCACGGTTTTCCATTTAATATTGTTCTTAACATTTGGAAACCTGAAATGACGACAAAACCTTGGCCTGCCTTAGCAGCGATGTACTGTCTAGGGATGTGCTGCCATTTTGGGGCTTAAGAAAGGAAAAGCCTGGCCAGGCGCAGTGGCTCATGCCTGTCATCTAGCACTTTGGGAGGCCCAGGTGAGCGGGTCACTTGAAGTCAGGAGTTCAAGATCAGCTTGGCCAACATGGCAAAACCCTGTCTCTACTAAAAACTACAAAAATTAGCTGGGTACAGTGGCAGGCACCTGTAATCCCAGCTACTTGGGAGGCTGAGGCAGGAGAATCGCTTGAACCCGGGAGGTGGAGGTTGCAGTGAGCCGAGATCGTGCCCCTGCACTCCAGCCTGTGGGACAGAGTTAAGACTCCATCCAAAAAGGAAAAAAAAAAAAAAAAGGAAAAGCCCCCTTTTTCTTTCCCAGCATGTCTTCTTCTCAGTTATTAGACAGCAGAAGTCAAAAACAGCCCAGTCAGGGTGAGGCCACCAGGGATTAGAGAGCAGCGCCAGTGTGTGAACCTAGCCAGGGTAGAGGAGCCCGGTGGCCAGCCAGGCTGAGAACCAGCATGGCGCCAGCTCAGGTTCCCACACTCACAGAACTCAGGGCCTTGCTCGTGATGGGCTTAGCTGAGTGGCTGCTGCTTCATCCTTTCTCATGCTGCAAGAGCAGAAACAGCTATCCTAGCTACCATGGCTGTTCCCTCTCTTGTCCAGCTCATACCTGTGGTTTTCATGCCCCAAACCCAAATCCTCGGGTAGTGCCCAGCTCTGCCAAGTACATTCTTCAAGGACAGGGCTCTGGACTTCCACCTTTGAAGGCATGCTTCTGCCTCAGAAACTGGAATCATAACCTGTGCAGAAGGAAGTCCGTGAGGAATTGAAGAGGTTTGGAAGAGGCAGCTATAAATAGGAGGACTTTTATTTAATTTTTTGCTGACATACTATGAGGCAAAACAAAATTGACACCATACAAAATAACTTTATAAAATATCATTCACATCATATTTTATCAGATTTACAGCATTCTGTGCATGTTAGGGGTTATGTAAGGAGGTGAAAAAAACACTATGCCAAACTTTTAGTATTAGTTTATATACACACAGTAAGAAACAAAACAAGTCACTGTTAGGGTTTCCATGAATTTATTGCAAAAATAGTGCAAACTACTTAACCTAGTAAGCTGTAAAAACAAACTAGAAAGGACCCAGCTAAGCTTAAACACGACAATAGATGCTCAGTTTCTCAGCATGTAGCTTTCTTCACCAGTTTTATCTTGACAATCAAGACCACTCCCCATCTGTTCAGTTTAGGGTGAGTGCTGAGGAAGAGAGAAATGTGGAGACGGGCTCTCTGGAGAGACCAGAGGCTCGGGCTGCCTGATTTCAGCAACACATTTAGGATCATGCTACTTCCTCAATCACAACTTTTCTGAGGTCTGTGTTGAAAAGAAAAAAAAAAAAAGTGACATGATTTTTAGCCTTGACCTTAGAAATAAGTTATCCAACCTCTTGATGACATGGAGAAACGAATTAAGAAAGCAGCATGAATAGAAAGGATTCAGAACATTATTGTCTGCTTATCCACATAGTATCCGTCTCCTCAGGTGTATGTGGCTAAACTATTACTCTAATATAGGGCAAACTTCGAGCCAGATATTGCAGCAAGTTTAATTTTTTAATTTTTGTTTTTTTAGTTTATTTTTTAAGGATACTATATGTCTACAAGAGTAATTTTTAAATTTCTTTCAACAGTCTATTGGGGTCCAAAAAGCATATATCTAACCAAAAATAACAAAAGCAAAACAAAATGCTACATGTAAAAGCTAAAGAAAGAAAATGCAGCATATTCAGGTTCTTTTTCTTGAGGTACCTATATAAACTTAATCACCTGCCCCAAAGTCCTCTCATTAGGTTAAAAACACAATGCGTCCTGGGGGGCCAATTGCAGGGCACGCCTTATTACTGAGAAAGTGCAAGAATGCTGATCATCTTATGCAGCATACTAAAGGATGATTTACTCTTTACAAAATAGAGCTTAAGTATCAACCTGATGGAAGTTAGAAAATTAAAAACATTTAAGTAGAATCATCTCTCTCTCTTTTTATTTTTGAGATCCTGCAGCAACAAGCCTCCCAAATCAGCTTTCAAAGTTCTGCCAGTAAGGAATGTTGGTTCTCTTGTAAAATTCAGAGATCTCTTTAAAATAGTAAAACTATATACTACAGGAAAGATCCCTAATTTGTATTTCTTATTGGTATAAAATCAAATTCTTAAGACTCCAAAATATTGTTACCTCCAAAGAATTAAGTAAAAAAAGATCGCCATAGTAGGAAAAGTTCTAGAATTGTAAACTGCCAAATATAAAAGCATGGTAAGTTATCACCCTATCTCATTTTCTTACCTGTCAGAAAGCCTTCCCAACTCACAGGCACAGGGGCCACTGCTGAATGCAGGCCTCCGCCTCCACAAAGCCACGAGCTCTGGCTAGCCCCTTTCTGTCCGTGGTCGTTAGCACCTCCACCAGGTAGGTCAGGAGAGATGAAATCGACAACAGTTCATTTGCTGCTTATGAAATAAACTCTCATAAAATGTGCCAGAGGAAGAGGGGGCATGAATGGCTAGAAAAGCAATGATGAGGGTACTTGGGAATTTTTCTGGCCGCCCCTCCACTGGCACAGAAAATGAAGTGATGAGCTGTAATTATGTGCATAGAGGAGTTTGGACTTTACTGTTTGTAAAATGTGAAGATTTGCTCTTGGACATTATTTTTTCTTTTCACAGGGGGGCAGTCGGGATTCTAATACGCTGTAGCAGTTGGCTGGGGGAAAGTCTATCAAATGCCACGACCAATTGGACTTTTCTCCCCACCTGGAATATACAATATGTACTGTCTCATACTGATTTTTTTCAATGCATTGGGGTTCAACATAAAAGGCACAAATAAATAAAAATATCATTAAATAAACGGAAATTACAATTTCAAGTTTCATGTGGAGTTGTATCTCACTGTTTTGGTTACTTTTTCCAATTTAATTTGACAGGCTTAGTAATAGCACCCAACTGTTTAACTGAGGTAGATCCACATTGTAAAGAAAGCTGGGTCCCTTCCATTTTATCTCTAAATTTATGATGCTTTTATGAAAACAAAAATCCATTTAAATCATATGCAGAAGCGATGACAGGTGGTACTACCTGAAGAAAGCTTAGAACATGAGCAGGTTTGCAAATAAGACCTACGCCCAAATTGCACTCTCCATCAGCCATACAGAAATCTCAGACTGGAGGGGAAAAAAAAGAAACATGAAAAACAAAAACAAAAACAAAAAAATCCTGGAAAAGTCACAAGACTTTCAGAACAGGTCTTTTTGACTGACTGTCATAGAAATGCGCAATGGTCCATTTGCATCAAGCTATGGCAATAGCCAAGCTAGATGAGAGAGAGAGACAGAAATAGAGAGACAGAGAGAGAGAGAGACAGAGACAGAGACAGAGACAGAGACAGAGAGGTGTATCACCGAATGCTTCCCTTTTTAACTCCAGAAAAAATAACTTGAATTATGATACAGCATCTCGATCTGAACAGTTACACTCACTCTGCCTAATATTTTTGCATACTCTGAAACTCACAAATTTAACATCTGTTTAAGGCTTAATTTAAAGTGGCATCGCCACCTAGTATCATGCAAGCGTGGACATCTTCAAGACACACAGCATGGTATTCAACTAAAGACAATGACATGAAGCCTCAGAATTGTATTTAGCAGGTACTATAATTTTATAATTAATTTTACAATTCATGTAGCAAATGGAAAATCATACAGAGAGGCCAATGTATATAAATAAGAGTTTATACAGAAACTGTCAATTTACAAAACAGCACTGCATGGTTTCTATATTGCAAGCACAAGACGTGGTCACACAGTTCCACCACACAGGGAGAAACAAGCCCGTGGACAATACATAGAGTACCACCTGCAACGAGGCCCGGAGCTGCTCAGCTACTTAGAAAATAGTGAACTTTAAACGGTCGCTACACATTTTGATTCAAAATGTCTTCTAAAGTGTTTTTACTGTGGGGGAAAATTAAGAAGGGGCAAAAATCCATCTATGGAACTTCTGAATTCATTTTTGGTTCTTTTTCAATTATTTTATAAAAATAAAATAAAACTAGAAAAATTGATAAAACTAAGGGTTAAAACCCCTCAATATGTATTAGGTAAGTAATCTGAAGTGTACCAGAGGTAAGAAAAAGCTGGATTTAGATACTACATTCTTTTCCTGTATTTAATGAGTAATTAGCCACTTTGCTGCACAGAAACTTATAAATTATTCTCTCAAAACTTTTTTAAAAATAAAAACTTGCTTGCCTCTACAGTTATAAAACATGAATTCATACCTTTAACAACTACATTAAAATCCTCTATCAAACTCAGGCCTGGAATTTCAACGCCACGCCACCCTCCACACTAGGGTCTCAGTTGAGCGTGTTTGTTTGGCTTTGAAGAGGAACTGGAATTGCCGCCACAGCGCTCCCTTTGCAGCCTGTGCCTCTGCGGAGGGAGAGGCCATTCCTCGAAAGGATGGAGGGTTGGGGGAGAAAGAGGAGAGGGCCAAGAGGAGCCACCAGGAATAACTTGTTAGGTATTTAAGAAATAAGTGGCCGGGCGCGGTGGCTCACGCCTGTAATCTCAGCACTTTGGGAGGCTGAGGTGGGCAGATCACGAGGTCAAGAGATCGACACCATCCTGGTCAAGGTGGTGAAACCCCGTCTCTACTAAAAATACAAAAATTAGCCTGGCGTGGTGGTGGGCACCTGTAGTCCCAGCTACTCAAGAGGCTGAGGCAGGAGAATTGCTTGAACCCAGGAGACAGAGGTTACAGTGAGCCGAGATTGCACCACTGCACTCCAGCCTGGTGACAGAGCGAGACTCCGTCTTAAAAAAACACACACACACACACACACAAACACAACAAAAGTACATGGGATTACTTCCCCACTTAAAACCAATAAAATCACCCCCTGACAGGGAAAGGTGGCTTCTCATTAGGCCATTGGCCAAGAAACTGCTGAATACCTGGCTTGAAAAAGCTAGAGATAAAAATTGCCTGTCGGGTAAGTCAAAACTCGTGTCCTATGTGCACAGTTCAAGGTGACAGCACACCTAAGTAAGCGGTTTCCTAGGAAGCCACAAAACAGAGCAGCAGCAATGAAGAGCGTTCCAAAATGAGGGTCACAGGACTGAATAGCACCTTACAGCGGAGGACTTCACACACATTCTACAAAGACATGATTCCAATTCCTCTTAAAAAAAAAACCTACTTCCATTACAATAAATATTCTTGTCGAGTGACTATGAGAACAAGACCACCAGGCTTTGCTGATGGTCATGGTCAACGCCTAAGAGATGGGTCTTGCACCAATCTCCCGCGATCCTGGCAGAGGGGGACTTGGTCAGGGTATGGGAGAAACCATGCGACTGGAACCAAGTGTTTTCCGAGACCAAGTGCGTCCTCCGTGGCTCCAGACCACGTGGCATCACAGTTTACAAGTCAGGGGCTGAGGAGCGGAAAGAAAGCTTCCAAGGCTAGAGGTCCATGCCTGCCTTGTGGAATGGCACTGGCTTAGTTCCCCAGAGAAACACAGCCCCACATGATTCTGAAAGGACACTGAGGACCGGACTTTAAAGGCACAGAGTCTAAGACTGGGTCTTCCAGAACGCGATCAGGCTGGCACCGATGGAGACCAGAGGAAGGCCTGGGCACCACCGGCCTCTTGGGACAGAGGGGCCTGCCCTCTCCCACCCAAGACTGCGCACACAACTCCCAGAGTTCAAAGGAGCCCCGGACCCCTACACGAGCACCTGATCTATGAAGTCGCCTGCATGGCGCCCTGCTGGCCGGTGGTGTGGGGTGTTCTTGGGATCAACTCACTCATTTTAAGGACCTTGAAGCTGCAGAAAGAACTGAATGAGAATGGCCCCAATGTCCAGTTCCTGGAGACACTTGGGGGAAAGAGTTAATATTTGGTGTTTTAGCTTTAACTCCGAACTACTTAAATCCAAGGTGGTTTTAAATAGGAGATAATTCAGCCTCTTCCTATCCCCCAAAAGGAGGTTGTGGGGGGGTGAGGTGAGGACTTAACCCTTTAGTCATACCACCCACGGCATTTAAAGACCTAACAACACATCTAAAATTTCCACACCAACCAGTAAGATAGGAACAAAACAAAAGCACCAGGAATCCTCAGTTCTCTCACTTCTGAGTAAATTCTTACAAACACTGAGATGGTGGGAGATGCAGGTGTGGGAAGCTTGCGGTGGATCTGCGAGCCGCAGCTCCATGACCGAGTCGAGGGGCGAGCCGCTGCAGTCTCCTCAAACACCCTGGACCAGATTCTGGCAGAAAGCCCAAGCCCAGCCCAGTGGACACGAGCTGCCAATACCTGGGGCAGCAGGCGGTGGGACACCCACCCCCCACCCCGAGTGTCCAAGCCTCTCGAGGTCTGTTCACGTGGAACAGTGTGGTGGCGGAAAGACAAAACATTCTGAGAGACTGCAAAGGACACTTAGCTCTTCCAGAATTCAAGCACTCAAGGTAGCATAAAAGCATGAAACCCAGAACAGCAGCGTTAAAGGCAATTGCTTCCAGGTAATGACAGTGTGAACCTCCGGGGCCAAATTCAATGTCTGCTGGGCAGCCAACATGAGGGTGGGGTCCCCTCCAAACACCCAGGTGCCTCCAAGTGTAAGACCATCGCCTGTCAACTCAGGAGTAAACTGATGGAGATGTTTTGGAGCGAGCGCTCACCCGAAGATGGGGGATCACATGGAACCCAAAGCAAGAAGCGAAAGAGGCCTGGGTCCGCAGCATAGTGTAGGGGAAATGACATTTCTGACAGCAAAGTGGTTAATCACGGGGAGGGGTGTTCAGAGCCATCCAAGCTCCCAGGACCGACTTCCTGCAAGTGAGCGTCAGAAGGTCCACTACGCCACTAGTGGAAACTTCAAAACACCAGCTGTGGGCCATGTGTTCTTTTCAAACAAAGGACCCTGGATTAGAACAGAAGACTTTGCTGTCAACCCTTAGTTTGTTTTGCAGTAGAGAGTAAGAGTAACCCAAGGTCCCAAAGTCAAAGGCCAATGGCGTCTGCATCGTCCTTGAAACCAGGCAACTATTTTAAATCTATTACTTGCACGAGAGTCGGTGTTGAAGCACCTTTGTGATTTTACAGAGTGTATAAAAGGGAGGACAGGACAGAGGAGGCCATTTTCAACCCATTTGTAGGTAAAGCAGAAAAAAAAGTGCTTTCTTATATTAAACAGGAAAGTAGAAAGCCAGGTAGGACACAGGCTGTCTCAAGGTTTTGCCACACGCAGCCCTGCGCAGATGCTCCTGCCAGCATGAAGGACAGCAGGATGTCCTGTGCAGAGAACCCTCCCATGCTGTTTGTGCCGGCCGTAGAATCCTAGCATCTCAGAGCTGCGAGGCACGGAGGCGACCCTGGCCCACCTGACCCAGCAGAGGAGGAGGGCGCTGCCCGTGGGTCACAGTATGGCACACACATTTTCAAGCCAGAACTGAACAGATAGATGTTCACAATTCAGTTTATTCAGGCAACATCTTGGCTGTTTTCAGTGTGGACAGCTACACTTAAGAGCAAACATGATGAATCTACTGGGAATTCAGAGGTAGCCTTTAACTGCATTTTTTTTAGACTAACAGGTATTTAGGAACCACCTTCTGTAGTGATTTGGCTAAGCCAATACATTCACTTTAGACAATAACATGGCAAAACATACCCAAAGAAGCATAAGCGAGGGCACCGTAATGGCACTGGTGTGACTCGGACACACACACAGACTGGTCTGGGCTGAAAAACTCCTTGCTAGGTCTGACACAGGGTAGCCTGACCACAGAGTGACACACAGGGGCTACGGCACACGCTGTACTCTGGCAACATGATGGGCACAAATGATGGCTTTGACATGGCAGTGACCTCATGGCTTTAAAATGACTCTGACCACAGAGATGCAAAGGAGGCCTTCGCGTCTTAGCAGCAGGCGCAACAGATGCCTTCTGTCCGGACTGCCCAACGCTGGGTGGAACTCGGAGGCCATGCGTTGGAGAGCCATGGCAAACAAGGAATCAAACGGATCAAAACAGCGTTCACAAGACTGCACCGAGCCCGCCTAGGACTAAACCATCAGGCACCAAGAGACCATGTTCTCCCAGTAACAGACCTAAACTTCCCTTCAGAAGGAAAAGAAAGCGAGGCCAATTTGTCCTTCATCAATGGTCAACAGACACGAAGCTCAAGGGCGGAACAGAGTTAAGTCCACACAACTCTAACACATAATACTGAATACGAGGCAGCGTCTCCACAACAGCCCCGTGTGCATTCATACCACTTCTACCAGAAATCTATTTACATCATCTCAAACAAGTACAGCAGATGCGAAGCTGGACATCGTATAAAGAAGTTGTCAAAAAATCAGTGCAATTATTTTGAGTTGAAGATTTTCCTTACAAAAGAGAGTCAGCATGTGTGTGTGTAACAGGGGCACCCCCATGACAAAGTCACACGTACACATCTATACCGAAAAGCGTCACAGCAGACGAAACTGCTGGCGCCGCAGCTAGAGCGCAACTTCTCAGTCACTTTGGGGAAGGGCTTCAAACATAAATAAGATACTCGCGTTCTGCAAGTGAGGCGCATGAGCACTGAGGAAGTTTCTGTTTCTATTTATTGTACATTCCTTTTCTCATGAGCGTGAGAGATGGGTCAGAGAGAGGTCACAGGAGAATGTCGTATGGCTTGTCTGGGCCACTGGGATTGTCCACTGTCTGGATTATGTCAGCTTCTAAAGCGCCTGCTAATGGAACTGCCTTATGTGTAGGAAAATGCCCATGAAAAATCCTTTTAACTGCCCAGAGGGTCACAGTCCTGCTGAAGGACACGCCCAGTTCCCAGAGGCACAGGGAACAAGCCACGGGCCACCAGCACGAGCAGCCGAGAAGCCGCCCCAGCCCCAGAGGCCTCCCGGGGACACGCCGGTGTCCGGCCACCTGACTCGTGACCGGTCAATCCTTAGCATATTGTATCAAATATATAATTTGACTGAAAAACTGCCTTGTAAAAATAAAATTTAAACCACCCCGCAGACCAATGTAAAATTACACTGCTGCATATATAAGAAAAACAATTCATCCAGAAAAATCACATTTGTGGCTTTCAAAAATAAATCATCCAGCAAACTTGAAGGTAAACATTAGGTAATTTATAAAAGTTGGGGAAATAATTCCTATCATATCCATTAGGTACCACATGCATTGGAATATCTGTGTTGGCCAAACCAAACCCGAGCAGAAAGAAAAAAATAAATAGCAACACTTGCATTTAACAGCAATAAAAGTAACAAATAACAACAACAATAAAAACCCCCAGCCACTCACCCCGCTCCAGGAAGTGAACTGCCATGACCTGTTCTAATGCGCACTCAGTCACTGGGGTAAACATCAGTGATAGCAGTTTAGGTCAGCCTCCAACAAACAGTGCGAAGGTCCCTGCCTGCTCCCAACAGTTCCCTCTCGGGCAAGCTGGACAATGGCCACGCATCGTTTGTGGTTCTAGAGTACAAACATTCATTCAAAGGAGTGTGAGACCGCCACTGAAAAGCATCATCATCCTCAAAAGGCAGACCGTAACGTGCTATCAAAATTCTCCATGTGAAGACGGCTTGAACCAGAGAAAACCAAACCCTAAGGAAAACAATCCCCTCCTAGAAGTACAGCTATGCATGCCCAGTTTTACAAAATTTCTCCAAACCAGGAAAATCTGAACTTGGGATACACAAACAACAGGCTGGTGGCTTCGCACCACCGAAGGTCTCTCCCAAGGGCAGCTTTCCACGGGCTCCCCGGGTGTTCGTGTTCATTAACTGCTTTGCTGTTACAGCAAGAACTTGTCAAATGGGACAGGTTAGTGGTAAGAGGAAGGGAGTACATTAATGCTTTCAAAAAGTGAACATGTAAAAATATACCAGGAAGAGTCCCAGTACAGGAATCGAATTGGGAGACCTCTTTTAAAGAGATGAGATAAAATCCCAGTTTTCCTTTTAAACAAACCCAGACTTCTGCGTCATTTTCACATTCAGTTTGCTTAAAGCAAGGCACACCTTACTTAACAGTGGGATGGGGACAAAGCCAGCGAGTGGGCACCCCTCAACTCTGAACAGGCCCAGGTATTTCGGGGAGGACAGCCGTGGACAGGGAAGGAAGAGGTCCCAGGCACCTGCATGATCAGTTGCTCAGATGCAGGGAAAGGGGCCGCCTCTGGCTTCCACGTGAATAGGGCTGGGACTTACCCTACTGTACTCTGAGGTTGTACACGGTCTCAAAATTTAGCCTAATGATGCAGGGATTGCTAGAAATTCGAGAAAACAACTGTTTACCTAAGAAATTGTAACTACAGCCATTTAAACTCTGAATCATCGGACATGTACAAAGGTGTGCCGCTGACCCAGCTGGAGATGTTTGGTCTATCCTTGTTTTTAGTATTACAAGTTTTATAAAACAAGCATAGGGCTATAAAAAGTACCCTTCTCAAAGTACTTTGGCCCACTAAAAAGAAAACTTTGCTTCAAAATGATTTAAGAAAAAAACTGTAGTTCTACTTTTCTGCCAGCTCAATCTGTCCCATGCATCCACTCAGGAAATACCCCCTCCCTGCTGGGGGTCGCCAGGGCTGGGTCCTCAGATCCCAGGGAGCCCAGGGCCGCAGGCCATCGCTTAGACGCAGATGCCAGGCCAGCCATGAAGTACCTCCTCAGGAGGTAGAAGCGGGCCCACAAATCTGCATTTTAAACAAGAACCACCACCATCCCCCAGACAGAGAGCCTGATGCAGGTGGAAGAAACACACCTTTGAGACACATGGTTCCAGATAATTCTAAAAATGGCTGGAAACTAATCTAATTTCAGATGTGAAAAGTTTTATTAGTCAAAAGATTCCCCCCCTTAGCTTGAATGCATCTGTTAATTTAAGCTGCGAGCGTGTCTGTATCCTTCTGAAAACAGGAGAAAGTGCCACTGGCCTACAAAACAACAGGGAATCGCGATTTCTTAGAGCGGGGGCTTCTGTCATTAAAAAGATAAAAAAAAAAAAAAAAGATACAGCCAAAAGAGACTAATGCCGTTAATAGGACACACACACACAGGGACACACACACACACACAGACACGCACACACCACATCTTCACAAATAATAGTCATCCCTTTGTCATCGCCGCCAACATCCAGGCGAGGCTCCGGGGACCCCCCACCCGGGGCTCGCCACCCCTCCCGCCGCCCCCAAGGCAGCTGAGCACGAAGGTGGAGGGGTGCCACTCAGCAGCAGGCAGCTCCTTTGGCACCCCACCCCACCGCAGTGCCGAGGTAAGTGTCACGCAGGGCCGGGGAGGGGACAGCAGCAGGAAAAGGGGACCTATGGAGCGCGGAGCAGCACTAGGGGAGGCTCGCCTCCTTCCTGACGCCTCTAGTGGAACATGGATTGGAGTCTTATGGAAACTGTACAGAGACAAAAAGCCCACTTAGCACAAACAGAGTCATCTGTTCTTAGCCTTCAAAACCATCCGTGGTGTCACTCTTAGTGCAACAGTTTCTAGATTGGCAAACCCATGTCTGGGGCCCCAAATGCAAACCCCAGCAGAATGCCCGGTGCCCTCTCTTGGCCCTGCCATCCTCGGGCCTCCCAGGGCCAGGCAGGCTCCTTCACTGTGACCGACGGCCTCACACCCAGCAGAGCCACCACTGACAGCTTTCTACGAATCTCAGTGCATACATCTATGAAACTCATCTGACAAAAGCGCACACGGAGAGGGGAGAGGAGTGCACCCCACACATGAATGTGTTTCCCAGCAATGCAAGAATAAATAACTTCCACTTGTGCTTCATCAGCTGAGTGACACATGGGGATGAGGCTGCAGGGAGGGTGGCGAGCAGTGCGGGGGGCACACCCGCCCCTCCCGAGGGTACAGTCTGCAAAGTCCCCACTGGGGGAGGTGGGCTGCTGTCACATTAAGTCAATTGCATATTCCTGTACTTAAGCACTAAGAACTGAGAGGCGGTCCCATCCCCAGGCTCCAAAACACTCTTGATATGCTAAACAGATCACAGAAGCACCCCATAGTCAATAAAATGAAAAAACAGCATCTATCTATCACCTTAATACTGCAAACCAGATATATATTTTTTTCTCTTACATTAAAGACATAACAGTGAAAAAGGATTGTACTGTATTTATCACCACAGACCCGTATTCTTTAGAAACTTTGGAAAATAAATGTCACAGTCCTATAGGACAAATCCGATGATTAGACTGTCAGTATATTGTCTTTTTTCTTTTTTTTTTTTTTTAAGTACATTTTTATTAAAATGGCACTTGTCTGCCAACCTCTCTGGACCTGGAAATGCTGTAAACACGCGGGGCCCACCTTCTGCCACTGCTCCTTGGTTCAGGCTGGGTGAAGGGCGGTGCTGGCAGAACACGGCACCTGCGGACGCCTCTGCACGGCCACCGGCCCTTGGCTGAGGAGCTTGGGTGAGCCACGCCTGGAAATCAGCTTTAGTGACAACATCAGAATGTTCAAGGCTTTAAAACCACAACTGTGTTTTGTGTTGCTTTCACTCTCAGAAGATTCACAGCTAGTTTGAGCCCATCAATTTCATAGAGAATCATGTATTAAAAACAAGTAAATTGAATGACCAAATAAATTAAAAATGTTTTAAAGCCCTGAGTTCATAGACTGGTTTTAGGAGATTTTTAGGAAACACGGGACTCTGTTTTAGTAAGCAGCTTACAGATTTTAGCAAACCATATTTCCTACGACACTGGGTTCTCATACAGGTCTGCAGTTCAAAATCCAAGTTTGAAATCTGGGACGGAAGGCATTCTGGAAAACGGAGAATCTAATAAAATCAATGGCGTCTCATGTTCGATGCTGGCTGTCACGGAAGGGCTGGCCATCTGTTGGTCTGAGTGTAGCTGGTCTCGTGAATCCTCCTCAATACACAATCGCTAAACACTAAAACATGTCAAGCAAAGTACATGGTGCGCAGAGTGTCTTGGTGGACCTGGACCGCCTTGGCCAGTGCTTGGTGGTCTCGCCCGTTACTCTGTCCAGAGGTATGGCTTCCTTCAGCACTGCAGGGATAAGAGAGGGAGAGAATGAGAACGTGCAGCCTTAATGTGCCTTGAGGCGGTGCATCAAGAACTAAGTCAGGACGGCGTGCAGGGCACCTGTGGGAGCAGGGAGTCGCACGCTGACGGCCAGGCCACTAATAGGCTTTCTGGAGTGCTGGTCTTCCGGAAAAGCAGCTGCCAATACCCGTGCCAAAAACACAGCCCCTGCTGTGACCTCCAGCCAGGCGTGCCACTTACCTGTCATGTTCCTTATCCACCAGGTGGTACCTGGCCCGGAAGGCCACCAGGTGAGCGTAGTATGCTGGCGCCGGGATGGACACAGAGCGTGTGCAGCGCACGTAGGTGTGACACAGCTGGTAGGTTAGAATCTGCAGCTCATCAGAGGAGAAACGATTGTCATCCCAAAGGACATGATAGTGCGAAGGCCTGCTTGTCCCCTAAAAGCAGATCAGAAAATTGGATAGTTGGACTCGCCATCGAATCTTTAAAAGCATACTGTGTAAAAAAAAAAAATTATTAAAAAAAAAAAAAAAAAAAGGCTGGCTGCAGTGGCTCACACCTGTAATCCCAGCACTTTGGGAGGCTGAGGTGGGTGGATCATCTGAGATCAGACGTTCAAAACCAGCCTGACCAACGTAAAACCCTGTCTCTTTAAATAAAAAAATACATATTTTTTTTAAAAAAGGATACTGTGGAAGAATATTTATATGTGTATTATTAAAAATGCATCATAGGCTGGGCACGGTGACTCATACCTATAATCCCAGCACTTTGAGAGGCCAAGGCGAGTGGATCATGAGGTCAGGAGTTTGAGACCAGCCTGGCCAACATGGTGAAATGCTGTCTCTACTAAAAATACAAAAAAATTAGCCAGGCATGGTGGCGCATGCTGTAGGCCCAGCTGCTTTGGAGGCTGAGGCAGGAGAATCACCTGAACCTGGGAGGCGCAGTTTGTGGTGAGCCGAGATCGAGCCACTGCACTCGCCTGGGCAACAGAGTGAGATTCTGTCTCAAAAAGAAAAGCGGGGGGAGGGGGCATCATAACAACGGTATATAGCAAATGGCCCCACATTGGTAAAACTGTACATATTTACACATCGAAAAATCACAGCAAAGATATAAAGCAGTCTTAAAAGTGGATGTATACAGTTGACTTTGTAACTAAAAAAAAAAAGTAGATTTAACAAGGACAGTGGCATTGATGTATATTATGTTTTATGTCATTTATTTATAATGGCAAGGCAAAAACCTCTAATGAAAGTTAAACATTAGGCCTGGCATGGTGGCTCATGTCTATAATCCCAGCACTTTGGGAGGCTGAGGCAGGCAGATCACGTGAGGTCAGGAGTTCAAAACCAGCCTGGCCAAGATGGCAAAACCCAGTCTCTAGTAAAAATACAAAAATTAGCTGGGTATGTTGGTGTGCGCCCGTAATCCCAGCTACCCAGGGAGCTGACGCAGGAGAATTGCTGGAACCCGAGAGGCAGAGGCTGCAGTGAGCCGAGATCACGCCACTGTACTCCAGCCTGGGCAACAGAGTAAGACTCCGTCTCAAAGAAAAAAGTTACACATTAGCAGTAACACTGTAGAAGCAAGAGCGTGAACGTGAGTACCATTTTACATACCTCCTGGGGGTGACTGTTTAAAATGAAAGCAACATCAGCTGCTATGGGGGTCTCCGTCACCTCTGCCCGCCTCCCAGGCCCTTCCCACAACAACCTGTCCAGCATAGTCCCTGCCACCTGCTCTGTGTCTGGCCCGGTGCTGAGGGCCCTGGTGCTGGCGGGCAGTGGAACGTTTGTCCCTGATGCTCCACCATGCACGCTCTGGCACCCCTTTCCTGGCGTGTGACTAGTGGCTGTCACAGGGGCCCAGGGGAAGTGAGGGCATCTGTATCCGTGGGTTTGCTAAGGACACAGCAGCAGTGGCAGCCTTGGGCCATAAATAGCTCACCAGAGAAGCATCCCCTGTTAGAAAGATTGTGGGCAGGAAGTTCAGGGAGAAGAGTTTGCCCAGGAAACACGCCTAGGAAGCCCTGCTGGGTAAGGCTACCCGACCAGAAGGGAACCCCAGACAGAGGGCAAACGCAGGCAGGGCACAGCCCCAGGTACATCTCACCAGCCCTGGCAAAGGAAGCCGGGGCTGGGACAGGTGCTTTGGACCAAGAAGTGCCACAAACCCTACACGCACTCCATCACCTGCTTCTCACTAAGGCTTCCAACAGTGAAACCCACTCTCTGCTCCCAGCTGCAGGCTAGACCAGCCCCCATTCTTTCTCTGGCAGGCATGTGAACAATGTGACATTTTTAGATATTTCCAATGTAATATTAAAGGTATGTACAAAGTTCATAGCAAATCCTCAAACTCCAGGGTTCAAATCCTTTGGGAAGGGATATTCAAGTCCTTACTTATACTTTAAAATCCGAGAGCCCCTCTGATGAAGCTCCCTGCAGGCAGGTATGGCACGTGACCAAGGTTCCTCCTGTCCCCGGGCCGAGGCTCTGCAGAGCCGCGTGCAGCAGGTCCTTCCTTGGACGTGGTGTTCCTGTGGGTCAGGGCTCACCAGCATTGCCTTCGGCCAGATGGGGGTCCCCTCAGGAAGGAACTCAGGAGAGCCTCAAGGTGATAACCTGATAACCAACACCGTGGCCAACCTCTCCGAGTGCCCAGTCCTTGGCTGGAGCCTGGCCCTGGCCATTGATTGTGCAAGGAGGGACAGCAAGGCCAACCGTGCCAAGTGTTTGTGAACCGACATGGAGGCTGCCCCACGTGGCCCCTACAGCAGGCTTCCTAGCCACCACCCATGGCAGCCCGAGTACCCCATTCCTGGTCAGACCTCACCTTCCAACTCATGAAGCTCCAGGCGCACCACACCCCGGCTCCCCAGGGGCCTCAGCACGCCCTGCTCCTCAGCCCTGGCCAATGGGACTTCCTTCCTCTGGGAATCCCATGCTGACCACCCTCCTGTTCCCGCCAGCACCTGACACAGCCTGGGTCCTGGGTCCCCTGGCTACTGCCTGTCTGGGCCCCCCACACCATGTCCCACGTGCCAGCCAGAGCGCAAGTATTTGCTGAACATGGGGATGACATGGCAGATGGCCAAGACTCTGTCCAAAAGGGGCTCCCGTCCTTACCTGGATGCCAGCATGGCTGCACAGGTAGAAGTCGAACTCGGTGGGGTGGGTGATTTTCGTGTCCACAGTCGTGCCTGCTGGAATGTTTCCACTTTTCCCAACCTTCGGCAACACAGGCATCTCGTTAGACACGGCCAGCGACTGGCAGAGCCAGGCACGCAAGCCAGGCAGCCGCGCCACCCGCTGGCCAGGGTGCCCTATTTTGAAGTTTGCAAATTGGCTAGTACAGGTGCTGGGTGGTATAGTGTTAAATAAAATTTAACAAGTGCTAACCACCAAGTTAAATTAGTTAACGTTCTATGTAGGCTGGGGTTATTTTCCGTCAGCTCTCATGAAGGCCCATGAGTTAAATGCAGTCTTTTCACTGCAGAATGTGCCTTTAATGCCTTAAGAGTTCTTCACTACTGCTGGTGTTATTTTGTTTGAGGTCAAGATGGAAACTGTCACCAATATACAAATCTAAAGCCAAACCGGGTGACTGGCTGCAGACAGGCCATCATCCGAGCACAGGCACACCAGTGCTCGAGGTGGAGGAGCTGGGGGTCTGAACGTTGTCAGGAGCGCCTGCACTTTGCTGGTGGCTTGCTCCTAGCACCTGAGACAGAGAGTCAGCTCCATCAGAGACTGTCCCAGAGGCTGGGAGTGGTTCATATAAGCATTCAATGGTGGAACTACAAGGTCACAAGCATGGGTCAAAAAGCCAGCCAAGAATCAAGCACAGCCACCACAGCAGCAAACCCCACCCACAAGCCCAGCCCAGCATTTAGCAGGGTCCCTGATGAATTTTTTTTTAGTTGTATAAATTTTCCAAATATACATACAAAAAAGAATCTCCAGTGTGCTCCCTTCCTTGCAAGCTTTTTTAAAAAATATATTTTTTTATTCAGAGGTAGGGTCTCGCTCTGTCGCCCAGGCTGGAGTGCAGTGGTGTAATCACAGCTCACTGCAGCCTCAAACTCCTCAAGACGTCCTCTCACCTCAGCCTCCCAAGGAGCTGGGACTACAGACACGTGCCATCACACTTGGCTATGTTGATATTTTATTTTCTATAGAGTCAGGGTCTTGCTATGTTGCCCAGAATGGCTGTGAACTCTTGGCCTCTGGTGATCCTCCCGCTTCAGCTTCCCAAAGACTAGGATTGTAGTCATGAGCCATAAAACCTGGTCTAGATTTTTAAATAAATATTTGGAAATGGCTGTCTGCTCTGGATCTCTTCTAGACCATATCCGCCCCCTTCCCTTTCCTGGTGCAATCTCAAATAGACTTTATTCTTTCTACACACATTTAAAATGCCCCTGCTACATATTCAAGTATCCATTAGTACTCTAATTTATTGCTTTTTAAGTCTTAAAACTGTATACATGTATTGCATTTACATATTTTGCTACTTGTTCTTTTGCTCAATATTACAATGTTGAGATGTATCCATTTGATAGATACAGTTTCCTAATTTTCATTGCTGTATAGAATACAGACATGTGGCCAGGCAAGGTGGCTCACACCTGCAATCCCAGCACTTTGGAAGGCCAAGCTGGGCAGATCACCAGGTCAGCAGATCGAGACCAGCCTGGCCAACAAGGTGAAACTACGTCTCTACTAAAATACAAAAAGTTAGCCAGGCATGGTGGTGTGTGCCTGTAATCCCAGCTACGTGGGAGGCTAAGGCAGGGAATAACTTGAACCCAGGAGGCGGGGGTTGCAGTGAGCTGAGATCACGCCACTGTACTCCAGCCTGGCAACAGAGCAAGACTCCATCTCAAAACAAACAAAGAAACAACAACAAAAAAAACCCCACAGTGATTATTGAACTATCCTCTTGAGCTAATTTTGGTAATTTATATAGTTCTATCAACAACTGTTTATATTTTTTTAATAAGTTTCCAAATTTATCGGCATAAAGTTAATGATACTCCATTATGATTTAAATAATGCATACCTCTTCTGCAGTTATAGTTTCCTTTTTGCTCCTGATATCTATTTTTTTTTAGATGGAACCTTGCTTTGTTGACCAGGCTAGAGTGCAGGGGTACAATCTCAGCTCTCTGCAACCTCTGTCTCTCAGGTTCAAGCAATTCTTCTACCTCAGCCTCCCAAGTAGCTGGGACTACAGGCACCTACCAGCATACCCAGCTAATTTTTTTCTTTTTTTTTTTCTGAGACAGTTTCGTTCTTGTTGGCCAGGCTAAAGTGCGATGGCGTGATTTCGGCTCACCGAAACCTCCAACTCCTGACTTCAAGCGATTCTCCTGCCTCGGCTGCCCAAGTAGCTGGGATTGCAGTAGCCACCACATCCGGCTAATTTTGTATTTTTAGTAGAGACCGGGTTTCTCCATGTTGGTCAGGCTGGTCCCAACCTCAGGTGATCCACCCGCCTCAGCCTCCCAAAGTGCTGGGATGACAGGCGTGAGCCACTGTGCCTGGCCTCATTTTTGTATTTTCAGTAGAGACAGGGTTTCACCATGTTGCCAAGACAGGTCTTAAACTCCTGACCTCAAGTGATCCACCCACCTCAACCTCCCAAAGTGCTGGGATTACAGGTGTGAGCCAGTGCACCTGGCCCTAACATCTCTTTTCAAAGCAGGTTTGGATTTCGTTCATCTGTCTTATTTCTTCCGTTTCTACCTCATTTTCCATTCTAGGATGGAGAAGTTATGTGTAGGTGTCACCAGGAGTAAGCTGACTTCGGAGCACTCCTGCCTGCTGGCAACAGAGATCGGGGGCTGCGGGGGAAGGGCGGGGGCAGGGAAAGGGGAAGGCACCCAAGGCCACGAGCGCCTCAGCCTTCCCTTGAACTCCTGGGGACTGAGGTCTCTTATTCCCATTCTTCCGATGTCTTTAGGCTTATTTTCACTGTTCTCTTTGTTGTCGTATAACAAATCTGCCTATATGTGCAGACTGCACTGTTTAGCTGGATTGCGTAAGGCTCGACAGGACATTCTCATTTTTGTTCATTCTGGGTACTTTGTGGTTTCTATTCTTGCTACATGTTTAATGCATGAGCTACTCAGCAGTGAACTGAAAGTTTAAAACATTCTTCAACTTCATTTCTACTGTGGATTTGAAATTTAATTGTATAATGATAAAAAAAAATATGGCTTATTTGAGACTGAAGTTTGGAAATTTCCTGAGACTTCCTTTGTCTTGGTAGAAGGCCAACTTTTATAACCCTTCAATGTCAACTCAGCTTTGTAGGGAAGATTCTATCTATTAGATCTGGCTTGGCTTGTTCATTTCACTTTTCTAATTTTCAGGGTTCTTTTCTTTTCTTTTTTTTCTTAAGACAGGCTAGAGTGCAGTGGTACAATCGCAGCTCATTGCAGCCTCGACCTCCTGAGCTCCAGCAATTCTCCTGTCCACCCTCCTCAGCCTCCTGAGTAGCTGGGACCATACACAACTAATTTTTACATTTCTTGCAGAGACATTGTATGCCACCATACGCAACTAATTTTTAAATTTCTCTCGGAGATGGGTTTCATGGCCGGGCGTGGTGGCTCACGCCTGTAATCCCAGCATTGTGGGAGGTCGAGGCAGGTGGATCACCTGAGTGAGGTCAAGAGTTCAAGACCAGCCTGGCCAACCTGGTGAAACCCCCTCTCTACCTAAAATATGAAAATCAGCTGGGTGTGTTAGCAGGTGCCTGTAGTCCCAGCTACTCAGGAGGCTGAGGCAGGAGAATCATTTGAACCCGAGAGGCGGAGGTCGCAGTGAGCCAGGACTGTGCCACTGCGCTCTAGCCTAGGCCACACAGTGAGACTCCGTCTCAAAAAAAAAGAGAGACGAGGTTTTACTTTGTTGCTCAGGCTGGTCTTGAACACTTGAACTGATGTGATCTTCCTGCCCTAGCCTCCCAAAATGGTGGAATTACAGGCATGAGTCACCATGCTTGGCCCTAATTTTTAGTATTTATTCATCTTTGCCTTGAAAAAGTATAACAGAACTGTGTTAAAATACCCCTCTTTGATGGTGTGTTCATCAATTTCTCCTTAAAAATCTGCTAGTTTTTGTTTTACTTTTTCTTTACACCATTTAGGCTGGAGTAGAGTGGTGCCATCTTGGCTCACTGCAACCTCCACCTCCCAGGTTCAAGTGATTCTCCTGCCTTAGCCTTCCGAGTAGCTGGGATTACCGGCACCCGCCATCACACTCAGCACATTTTTATTTTATTTTATTTATTTATTTTAGTAGAGACAGGGTTTTGCTATGTTGGCCAGGCTGGTCTCAGTCTCCTGACCTCAGGAGATCTGCCCGCCTTGGCCTCCCAAAGTGCTGGGATGACAGGCATGAGCCCCTGCGCCTGGCCTGGGGGATGATTTCTTTTACTGTGATAAAATAGTCTTTTTCTGGCTGGGCGCGGTGGCTCACACCTGTCATCCCAGCACTTTGGGAGGCTGCGGCAGGTGGATCACAAGGTCAAGAGATCAAGACCATCCTGGCCGACATGGTGAAACCCTGTCCCTACTGAAAACACAAAAATTAGCCAGGGATTTGGCACACGCCTGTAGTCCCAGCTACTTGGGAGGCTGAGGTGGAAGAATCGCTTGAACTCAGGAGGCGGAGGTTGCAGTGAGCCGAGACTGCGCCACTGTGCTCCAGCCTGGCAACGGAGCAAGACTCCGTCTCAAAAAAAAAAAAAAAAAGTCTCTTTCCTCACTGTGGGGCTTAACTTCTGTTTCTTCTTCCATTTGCACAACAAGCCTTCCCTGTGTCCTTGCCTGGGCACGGCTGTAGGGAGCCCCACACTGTAAGTTTCTTTCCTGGGTGCCGGGTGGATATTATTACCCCTCTGCCTTCCAGCCCTACCCTGGCCAGGTCACGGTGTTCTGGTTGTCAGTCAAAGGCCTTTTTTCTGGGCAGGTCTGTTTCCTTAGGCAGCAACCCTGATGCGTGCAGTTAGGACAATGTGTAAAGGTGTGGGTTTATTTTCACTTGTCCTACGAGGACATGGAAGACACTTTTAATCTGGGTCTCCTATCTGTCTTCAGCTGCGGAGAATTCTCAGCTGTTCTATCTACAAACCTTGCTCCTCCCCATTCTCCTTCTGGAAACCTGTGAGATGAACTGTGGCGCTTCCACGCGGCCATCTCCTCCCTCCCCTTCCAGCCCTGTCACAATGACCCACCGGGAGGCTCTGAGTTTACACCACTCTGCCGGTTCTTGCACAGTTCCTTGCCGTGGTTTCTAACGCGGTCCTTTTCAGAGCCACCTTTTCTGGTAACCTACTAGATAAGTGACATCTTCTGCCTAGACCCAGGCCTATGGGATTTATAAATTAAGACTTTTTGGTGGGACCCAGTGGCTCGCACCTGTAATCCCAGCACTTTGGCAGGCCAAGGCAAGAGGAGGCTTGAGCCCAGGAGTTCCAGACCAGCCTGGACAACATAGTGAGACCCTGTCTCTACAAAAAATTTTAAAAAATTGCCAGGAGTGATGGTGCATGCCTGTAGTCCTAGTTGCCAGGGAGGCTGAGATGGGAGGGCTGCTTGAGCCCAGGAGCTGGAGGCTGCAGTGAGCTATGATCGCGCCACTGCATTCTCACCTGGGTGATAGAGCCAGACCCCATCCTGGAAGAAAACAAAAACAAAACCCACCAAAACAACAACAAAGACTTCACCAAGTCAAGGACAGCCCTCTCTTGTGCCCAAGCCTGGGTCCCCATGAGGCCCCTTTAAGGACAGAGTCACTCCAGAGCCTGGAACAGCGGCACTGTGGCCACAGGTCCTCTGTGAGCATGGCTCAGGGTGTGGGGCTGAGGGGAGCGCCGTGCCCGGCGTCCTGCGGAGACTCACCCGCTCGTTCTTATCCGTGCAGAAGAGCCGCGTGTGGTGCCGCTTCTGCACCACGATGAACGTGATCCCGGGCTGGTAGTCCTTCTCCAGCTTGATGCAGGCCTCGCGGATGGCCAGCAGCTCGTGGTGGAGAACCTAGGGGCCCGGGAGGGGAGGAGGCCATGCTTAGAGACGGTAGTGCGTGTGAGCAATGGTCCCGCGCATGCTATCTGGGGTCAGAACGCCCAGCCGTGGTGATTCAGAGAGACACTGAGTGTGTTCATGGGGAGGTGAACACACAGAGGGCAGACACTATCCTCTCTACAGGGAGGACTGGATGCAGGAGGAGGGGCTTCGTGCTCAGAGACGGGGAGAACACTTCCCCTGCAGGACCCAGGAGGTTCTGTGTGTGCCAAGGCATGGGTGCGGCCAAGGCCAGAGGCGCAGGCTGTGCTCTGAGCTGAGAAGGCACCCGCAGCGGCCAGGATCCTGCAGAAGCTTGGGGCAGGCTCCAAGCCAGGAAGTGCCAGCCCGTCAAGGTGTATCCATTTAGTCCTCCCAGCAGGCCACGGGCCTCGGGAATGAGCTCTGCCTCCACTCTGGACTGGGAAGGCAAACACGGGAGCTGGGCTGCGTGCCATCCAGCCTGTTGATCAAGGAGGGCGGGTTCCTGAGCTCCTGGGCAGCCACCAAGCATGTGTTCCCACTGGGTGGGGCTCCTCCCTCAACAGATCTGGGGTGGCTTTCTTCTGCTTTCCTTGCTAACAGCTCCCAAGGAAGCGAGCTTGTGGCATGGCGAGGGGTGGGAAGGAATCGGCACTAGCTAACGGGAGAAACATTCAGGGCACCCATCGCCCGAGTTCCAGGCCAGGATGGACTCATTCCTGCCCACAGGTCATCTTGACCTGAGGGGGTGCTACAGGTGCTGTCAACCAAAGACAGCAACAAAGTCGTCAACCCTCTGAGTTGGCTTCCCGGCCCATCCAGACGCAGTGACCCACTATGGCCATCCCTCTCTCCACATCCAGACAGTGGCCACGTTGAGGACCCTACTTTCAACAGAGCTGGCACCGATTCCTCCTCCTGGCCCTGCCTGTACACCTCTCACACTGCAGACAGCATCCCAGACTCGATGCGCTCCCTGCCTCGCAAAGACACCCGACAGCTCTCCACAGCCTGCAAGGCAAAGCCAGGCTCTCGGGAAGCCCCCAGAGAGAGCGCTGCTCTGCAAGTCAGCTGGCCTCAAGCGCCTCTCCCTCAACTCTTGGTCCCCAAGCCCATACATGCCCCTCCTCCTCTCCCTCCGTCCTGCCTTAGTGTCACATGTCACGGTCTCGACAGCCCTGTGTCCCATCTCCTCCCTGGACCCCCTTCCATGCTATGACCAGATCAGCCTTGGGGCCGAATGAAAACCATACCATTCCTGTCATTTATCAAGTGTGGTTCTGCTGCAGAAACGGGTGAATTACAGACCCTGGAGAAGGGGAGGAAAGGTTCCCAGAGGCGCCTACCTGCTGGAACTGGCCCTCGGAGACGCCGTCGCGGTAGAAGATGATGCGGGTGGGCTTGAAGCGCGTGGACTTGTAGAACTGGATGAGGAGCTCGCGGACCATGGCAGCCAGGTCTTGAATGATCTCCTGCCGGTGCTGCTGGACGCGCACGGTGGCACAGTAGCGATTGGGGTGGGCGTCCATGCTGCCCACCACCTGCGGGAACAGCCAGTGAGTGTGGCCAAGGGTGCCTGCAACTTTCCTCTCCTGGACTCTCGGGAAGATGGGACCAGAAGTGTCCCCACCCTGGAACTCAAGTCATGGTCAAGTGACAATGGCTGGCTGGTATGAACTCATAGCCTTTAGGCTTTCAGCGTCTGGCAACAGGGTTCATAAATATGTCCTAAATTACAGCTGTTTGCAAATTTACATAGTTAAAAAAAAAACAAAACGACTGGGTGCAGTGGCTCACACCTGTAATCCCAGCACTGTGGAGGCCGAGGTGGGTGGATCACCTGAGGTCAGGAGTTCGAGACCAGCCTGGCCAAGATGGTGAAAACCCCATCTCTACTAAAAATGCAAAAATTAGCCAGGCCCAGCTACTCAAGGGCCTGAGTCAGGAAAATTGCTTGAACCCAGGAGGTGGAGGCTGCGGTGACCAAGATCATGCCACGGCACTCGAGCCTGGGTGACAGAGTGAGACTCTGTCTCAAAAACAAAAGAACAGATTAGAACTCTCCTCTGCTTGGGATCAGATGTGGCTGAATTAATCAATCCAAAGAAGACAATGGGTGGGGGTGGCCCTGTTTCTTCCAAAGAAACTACAAGCACACCAACATGGAGCATCCCAAAGGCACGCCAGCCAGGCCAGCAGCCACTGAAGTGCCACAGCCACAAAGAGGGCAGAACGAGTGAGCCCAGCACGGCTCTGCGGGTCTTCTGTCAGGGCAGGGATAGTGAGGGATGGGGTGGCCCAGCCCGTGGAGGGAACCAGGTAAATCCCCAAGTGCTGCTCCAGCCCCTGGCTGGGGAAGGTGAGGTCCTTAAATTTTGAAAAACGCTGACAGAAATAAAACCTCTCATGTCACTGAAAACTAGGAACTGCTTCTCGGCATCTGCCTCCTCCTTGGTCCATCTTTACAGAACAAGTTCTCTCCCAGCTAATTCTTCCACTATTCCGCATCCTTTGTCCTGCCTTGGGCTATAATTTTTCTCTTAAACCAAGAGAAAAATAAAGACGCTCTGAAATGTTTCCAGTTGGTATAAACAGAAATACATTAACATAAACAGAAATCTGTTCCTATTGATTGAGAATTGTGGGGATAGGGGATAAACACACAGCTTTCTCTGTTCCTGAAAACTTGAAAAAACAATCTAAGGCCCCAAAAGCCTGAGATACGGTTGAATGCTTCATAACATCTGTGCAGAAAAAAGCTAACGGGGACCAGGTGAGGCAAGGACAGGGGAGGGGGCCAGCCTGCTGTGCTGCGAGCTTTCCCCAGCTACAGGACCTTAGGGGCTCCCTCCCAGGCAACTGGTGCCCCACTGTGCCTTGGGGACAGCCATGTGGTGCTTCACCATCAGAGAAAAGGGCTGAAAACGACTCAGCATGGGCAGGTTCAGCGGCTCAGTCATTTCAGTACTTTGGGATATCGAGGTGAGTGGATCACCTGAGGTCAGGAGTTCGAGGCCAGCCTGGCCAACATGGTCTTGAAAAAATACAAAAATTAGCCGGCCACGGTGGCGGGAGGCTGTAATCTCAGCTACTCGGGAGGCTGAGGCAGAAGAATTGCTTGAACCTGGGAGGCGGAGGTTGCAGTGAGACCAGATTGCACCACTGAACTCCAGCCTGCACGACAGTTATTCTGTCTCAAAAAAGACAACAAAATAACAAAACAGAAAAACGCCTCAGCAAAGTGAGCGGCGCTGTAAGCACGGGCATGGTGGGGTTGTGGTTATCGGGCCACGCGGCAGGAATTAGCTGGCTCGATGTCAGCTTTCTAATGGAAGTGTGCCTGGGTAACACCAGATAATGGATCATATGCTGGTTTTCTTCTACCTGGGCTGCTCAAGTGGCTTCTCTGTGTCCCAGATAGATGCTCCTGCTCCATATGCCCTCCCAACTAATGAAATAATCATGCTAGCATTTTCTTGTTATCTTTCTACCTTTTTTTTCTTTTGAGACAAAATCTCACTTTACTGGCCAGGCTGGAGTGCAAGCGGCCTGATCTCACCTGGCTGCAGCCTCAACCTCCTGGACTCTGGCTCCTCCCCCCTCAGCCTCCTAGGTAGCAAGAACTACAGGCACACCACCACCTCCAGCTATTTTTGTAGACATGGGGGTTCATCGTGTTGCTCAGGCTGGAATGTGAGCATTTTCTGAGCATCTGCTATGTGCCAGGCACTTAACTACATCATTTCCTAATACTCCCATGAGGTCAACATTTGTTTCCTCATTTTACACCCAAGAAAGTTCTGAAGCAATAAGCTCACTGCCCAAGAGCAACAGAGGAAAACAGAAGCAGCTCTGGCCTGTCTGAGGTTCGGGGCTGTGTCCCTAGTCAGAGTTTTCTCACCCTGGGGGCACGGGGTCATCACACTCTAGACTACCAACGGCCAGTCAGGCCCCCATGCACAAGGGGTCTCCTTGTACGTCAGACCTCCCCGAGGGCTGGGATTACAGGCATGAGCCCCCATGCCTGCCCTCTGGCTGCTGCTTAGAACTTATTTTGTGTCCTTGTAGTATCTCCTCCAAACACCTGGCCCTCCTACATGACCCTACCACAGCTCAGTGAGACCCCATGCCTCTCAGGAAGGAACCCTCGCCACACTGGCAGCGGGACCTTGACAGGGTCCCGAATGTCATCAACAAGAGACCCGTGGGAAAGTGCTGACACTCACGGCGGCAATGGAGGGCTTCTTCCCGTCCCCGGCGGGTGGGTGAGTGACGTCAGCTCCCAGAAAGATGACGGGCTGCTGGAACACTGGCGGCCTGCGGAGAGGAGTGGCGTCAGGGGCCACGGTGAGACATGCCTGGACCTCTCACCCTAGGAGGTGCCATCATCACATTTTGGAGGTGGTCAGTGTATCAAGGTAATCCTTTTGAAAAGAATCCTTATCTTTTAACAGGAATATCGAAAACTTTGCAGATTAAATGATACGAGGTCTGAAATCTGCTTCAGAATGGACGGAGGTTGGGGCTTGAGTGGAGTGCACCCCAGACCAGAGGGGCCAGGGGCTGACAGCTGTGGAGGTGCGGCTCAGGCCAGGGAGTGCTCACCCTCCACCCTCCACCCTCCACAGCCACACCCACGCCAGACTTTCTCACCATCACCCTCGGCACCACCAATGCCCGGGTCAGCTGGCTCTTTGTTGGGGTGGGGGCTGTCCTGAGCATGGACGGATGTTGAGTGGCAGGCCTGGCGTCCGCCCACTGGAGTCCACTAGCACCCCCTCCGGCCTGACACTCCAGCATGTCTCCAGACATTACCACATACCCCTGGCAGAAAAACTACCCCACGGAGAACTTTCAGACCCTGAGTGTATCCCAGCGGTGGCTTCCTCGGGAGGCAGCTGGCAAGGGAGCAGGGACAGGCACATGGGCCTCGGGCTCTCTGGGGAAAGGCTGAGGCTGACAGCACCTCCTTCTGGCCGCAGCTGCCAGGTTGAGTGTGCACCGCCCGGCACCCCACCCAGCCTTGCCTGGCCGCTGCAGGCAACGTCGGGGAGCATCAGAAGTGGCCGCTCTGCCAGCCCTGCCAGTTGGAAATGGCACACGGGGCCCTCGCCTCTGCTGCCCTCTCCCGGCATCCATGTCCCCACGTGCTTGTGACTCACTTCCCGCCCACACTCTCTCCGGAGCTCCCTGAGTCAGCCAAACCTATCACTGCTCACGCTGGCTCCCAGGCCCCTGCTAGTCAGACTTCCCATGGCCACGGCAACAAGGCTCCTCTTCCCAAGGTCACCGGTGACCTCTGCATCACACAGACCCACGGCCTCGCTGGGTGTGGCTGGCCACAGGACACACTTCCCTTGGTGCCTAGGGCCCTGCGCCTGGCCTCCCTGCCTCAGCCTCTCCCATCTCCGCTGCTGGTTCCTCCCACTCCAGGCCTTGAACTCCAGCCTTCTCCAAGGCCCAGGGCTTGGAATACCACCTGTCTGCTTGAGGATTCCTGGATCCTGTCTCCCCTGATGCCAGCCTCCTGGTTACCAATGTCCACTCATCCCCTGTGCTCAGATGCTCCGCAGAGGCCTCGGGGTCCAGTTCACCCACGCCCGGTGCTCACCATCCCAACAGCCTCCCTGTCTAACGCCGACAGGGTCTCTCCTGCAGTCCAGGCCAAGAGCCTGGATTTTTCCTTCAGGCACAGCCCAACCCAACCTGCCAGCAAGCCCTGGGGCTCTCTCTTCAAAACAACTCGGAGTCCAGGCGCTCCCTCCCCTGTCCCCCTGCTCTGGCCTGGCCAGGCCACCAGCCCCTCTCAGCTTCACGGAGCCACAGCTGGCCACACTGTTAATCAGGTGCCTCCGGACGGCCCCAGCCGACCAGAGGGAGCCTTAGCTCCCCAGCGGCCCCCAGGCTGCACGTGGGCAGGCCCATCTTGTCTGCCCTCACGGCCCTCCCACAGCTCTGCTGTGATCATGGGCTCATGATCGTCTCACCTACCTGGGTGCCTCCACCAGGATTTCTGGCCCTGTGCTGCCCAATTATGGCCCAGACTCCCTGCACACAGTAGGCACTCAATAAATACAGAACCTGTGGACTGAGGAGCAGCACTTTCAGTTCCTGGGCAGCTCCAGACTGGTCTTCGCTCATTCCCATGAACCTGTCTCACTGCAGGGCCCGTGCCCACGCCCACAGCCATCCAACTTGGAATCTGGGTTCTTCTCACGGTATCACCCTGCTCCCTGATGAATTCAACAGACTATTTCCAGGAGTGTGTAACTCGGTGGCCCTCAAAGCCTGGTCCCCCGTGCAACAGCACTGGCACTGCGTGTCCACTTGCTAGGGGTGGAAATTCCTGGCCCCGATCAGTCCTGCTGAGTAGGACACTCTGGAAGTGAGCCCCGCCAGCGTTCAGGTGTGAGGACACTGTGGTGACCCAGCACAGGCCTGTGCACACAGCAGGGGCTCACCACCGCCCACTTTCCAAATACAGAGTCACTGCCTTAAGGCAGTTTAATTTCGGATTCTTAACTCTGTGATGGTGAGAGCGAAGCAGATTTAGTGCACCGCCTGGCTTAGGATGGCTTTCTCAGATGAGCCCAGCAGATCCACACCACGGGCGCTGCCTGCAGCCTCCACAGTTCCCTTCTGCACAAATGCACACGTTATCTGATTCTACGTATTCTCCGTTGTTGTCATCCAAATGTTAAGACAACTGCCAGGGTTGGCAAAGATGCCGGTTATTGTGGAGACATCTTTCTCGCCTGCATCACAGGTTGGTGGCCTCGGAGGAAGGGAAGAAGCAAACCCCGGCCCCGCCCTGGACTGGATGCTTAGCAGGTCAGGAGGTGCCCAAGGAGTGTGCAGCTCCATCACCCCCCACACGGTCAGCCCCGAGCCTCTGAGGCAGGCAGGTGGCCACACGTCCTGCCCTGGCCTGGGAGCTGCCAACAGTGTGTCCCACGAGGAGCTTTTCAGTCCAAAGTCCCAGCAGGACGCAGGATCCATGCCCAGCCTGGTGTGGGAAGCATGGGGGTCCCTGGTCCATACAGCAGTTACTGCTGCGGACAGGGAAGCCCATCTCCTGGCCCCTCGAGGCATGCCCTGCTCTGCCTTACCCACTGGCATTCGAGGCGCAAATTTCTGTGTCTGGAAACCCAGCCACAGTGCTCAAGCTCCTGCAGATGCCCCTGGCCCCCAGCAGAGTGTGAGCAGCCAGATCTATGTCTGACATCTTTGCTCTGCTGTGGCCGGGACAGTGCTGGCCCAGGTGAAGGAACCCTGCCCTGCTGCACACCGCACCCCACCCGGCCAGGAATCCCACGGTGCCTGGGCTGCAGGAGGATGGGAAGGCGCCGGGCCTCACCTGCCCTGGGGCAGCAGGATGTTGTTCACGCCTCCCAGCTTGACGTTGATCTTCAGACAGAGGTTGGACAGGGTCTGTGGAGTGGTCCTCTGCACGTTCTTCATCTGCACGCACTGCGTGGCCATCCCCAGCACCGTGTCTCCCACGCGCTTGACCTCGGCTAAGGGACACGAGAGCCACACACACAGCTCTGCTGGTGCCCCTTCCTCAGCTGGCCCCGAGCACGGCAGTTGCCACCAGCCCTCTCACCCCCAGCTGGCAGTGCAACCACGGTAGCTGTGCTGGGCTTTGTGTGTCCCCCTCTGTCCAAGGTCAGCAACCGAAGAGGGTCACTGGCCCCAAGAGGAACCCCACGCTCCTTGGAGTCCAGGCTCCAGCACGGCCGTGCCCACCTCGCCCAGGCCAGGCTTCCCTCCTCCCTCAGGAAGGGAAGCTGGGTGAGTCTATCTCATCCCTCCCGTTTATGAACAAAACCATTTAAACCCCTAATCCAGGGCCCCAGGGCAAAGAGAAAGAGCCCAGCTAGAAGGAAGGACCCGCCTCTCCTGTTTAGGAAGGCCACTCACACTGGCTGGGCGTGATGGCTCATGCCTGTAATCCTAGCACTGTGGGAGGCAGGCAGATCACCTGAGGCCAGGAGTCTGAGACCAGCCTGGCCAACATGGCGAAACCCCGTCTCTTCTAATAAAACAAAAATTAGCCAGGCATGGTGGCATGTGCCTGTAATCCCAGCTACTTGGGAGACTGAGGCAGGAGAATCACTTGAACTCAGGAGGCAGAGGCTGCAGTGAGCTAAAATCACACCACTGTACTCCAGGCCAGGAGACAGCCAACCCTTGTCTCAATTAAAAAAAAACGAAGGCCACTCACACCACGGTGCTCTGGCTGCAAGCAAATGCTTGGGTGGTTAAAAATAAAAACACTGGCACCCTCAAAATCCTTGGCAGATGTAAACCCGACATCAAAGAGCTCCATGGCTCCCCCCACCCCCAGCTATTCCTGGTCTCTTTCATGAAGCAACTCGTCAGCTGCTCACTGGGCAGCCTGGGAAACGGCGACTCCCAGGACAATGTCACCAGGATGTCAACACCCACAGCTTTATCTTTCCTTCTTTTTTTGGGATGTTGAACTTGGAGGAGTGAAGTGTGGCTTTTACGTGTCAATAATGTGTCCGTGGCTGGATGTGGGGCCCTGTGGGTGACCCTCTGTCATGAAGGACTTTGGCAAAACTCCAAAAAATTCTGTAGTGGGCACAGAGATGACACATGGGCAGGGAGCTGACCCTGGTACTACGCTCTGTGCATGAAACAAACGCGCCTGCATCCAGCTGACACACGTGGTGTGGGGGACGTGCTGCCTACACACGTGCCGAGGCCTGTGCCACCTGAAGATGCTGGCTGCCCAGGACCATGGCGTCACACAGGACGGAAAGGCCCTGAACACAGATGTGGCAGTGATCAGAAGCCATCTCTTCTTTCTCAGCCTCCCGAAAGGAGCATCTTCTTAGTGCAGCAGAAACACAGAGGGACTGTGGAAGGAACAAACACCCAGAGACCACGACCTCTCCCCACAGCCAGCAGGAGTGCCCACACCTACCATATACCGGCGTCTTGCCAGGCAGAATGACCACCACCAGCTGCAGGCCTGCGTATGTGTTCTTCAGGTGCCGGAACATGGGCTCCACGCTGTCCGCCCCCTGTGCATATTTGCAAAAGCATGGCTGGCCCTGGATGGGCATGCCGGCGTCCCGCGAGATCTTTCTGAGCTGCTCTGTGAAGGACCTGGAGGAGAAGGCTCAGTTCGCTACAATGCACTGGGAATGGCAGAGAACTAAGATGGACCAGAGGCCCTCAAGCAAGGCCAGCATTTTTAGGAAGCCTAAAGCATGGTTATTGAGCTCAAAGTTTTTCTTCAAGTCTTGGACAAAGCCAGAATTCAGAGCTACATCTCCTAAGACATACTAACTCATGAAAAAGGTGAAGTGTGCTCAACACACGTGTAAGCACACTTCAAAGTCACGTGTGGCTAACCTGCCACAGTAACAGCAGCCTTTACCCTGCGCGGATGCTGCCTGGCGGCTGTGGCGGCTCCGGCGTGGTGATGCCATGCTGTCCCTGCAGAGCTGCTGGGCAGCCCCGAGAGCTCCGGTGAAGGAGGCCAGCACTCTGCCACGCACAGGGCAGGCACCGTCAGAGCGAGGGACATTTCCAGCTCGCCGTCCTTTTGCATCTTTCCCCCCAGTTGTTCTGACGGGCACAACTTGGACTGCATGACATCATCACGAGAGAAACACAGCAGCCTGCGGCACAGCCCCAGGAGATGCAGCAGCTGGTGACACCGGCCTTGAGAAGCTAGGGCGGGGCAGGAGCCAGGACAGCGGCTTCTATTTTAAGCCGACGACTAAGAATCATGTCACCTTCTACAATAAGGGCGAGGACATGGCACTCCAACCCAGCCAGTGTCCAATTTCCTGTACATTACAGCAGGTCAAGAATCATGTGTGCCCACCCGTCTCTCCAGCTCCAGGACAAAGCAAAGGAAGGGGTCAAGGACAGAAGACGGGGCGGGAAGCGACCCCGTGTTCAGACTCTAACCTACTTCAGTTTGTTTCTCAGACCTCCTTTCTGGGCTTCCAGCTCCTCTGCCAGCAGTGTGGACACAAGGTGGCCTCAGAAGGACAGATGGCCACTTGCCAGCAAGATGTCAGCTCCAAGAGCCAGGCCCGTTCATGGCCTGCCCTTGCTGGAACAGCCAAGGTACCTGCTACACCTCCCAGGCAGGGCTTCTCCCCTGTTGCTCCCACAGTGGGGAGCAAAGACTTTATGTTTCCTTCGAAGCCTGGCACAAAGGCACGAGCCACACTGCTGTGTGCTCCCGACAGCAGGTCCGGCTGGGCCCGTCCCTGGCACAGCTGTGCTGACCGAGGCAAGGGTTCTGGCTGAGGGGTAGGAGCTACCATGGCACTCAGGCATCCTAGAGGGCCCGGCGCTCACCTGGGCAGGTGGCAGAGACGCAAAGCAAAACTTCTTTCCTCTTATTTTCATCACTCCCCTTGTGTGGGAGGGAAGATAATACTCCCAGCCTTTCCACCTCTCTATTTCACCATCTCTTCCTGATTATTTTTCTTGAGATGGAGTCTCGCTTTTTCACCCAGGCTGGAGTACAATGGCATGATCTTGGTTCACTGCAACCTCTGCCTCCCAGGTTCAAGTGATTCTCCAGCCTCAGTGCCCCGAGAAACTGGGACTACAGGCATGTGTCACCACACCTGGCTGATTTTTATAATTTTTGTAGAGATGGGCGGGTCTCAAATTCCTGACTGCAAGTGATTCTCCTGCCTCAGCCTCCCAAAGGCTGGGATTACAGGGGAGCCACTGTGCCCAGGGGAGCCACTGTGCCCAGCCCATCTCTTTCTGATTCGGTCTTCATTTTCTCCTTCTAACTTAACTTACACAAATATGGAGCTAAATTATTTTTTAAATAACTGTAGTTCATTGAATCTAATTTTCTCTTTTGCCCTTACTTACAAACTTCCTCACCTCCTGTTTTTTGTTGTTGCTATTTTGTTGTTGTTTTGAGACGGAGTCTCACTCTGTCGCCCAGGCTGGAGTGTAGTGGTGTGATCTCGGCTCACTGCAACCTCCATCTCCTGGGTTTAAGCAGTTTCTCCCTCAGCCTCCCAAGTACCTGGGACTATAGGCGTCCACCATCACACCTGGCTAATTTTTGTATTTTTAGTAGAGACGGGGTTTCACCGTATTGGCCAGGCTGGTCTTGAACTCCTGACTTAATGATCCGCCCACCTTGGCCTCCCAAAGTGCTGGATTACAGCCGTGAGCCACCGCGCCCGGCCAGATCCTGTTTGGTTCTGTCTACGGTCTGCAACGCTTCTTCATGCTAATGGCAAGGGTGGGTCCCAGCAGTGAGAGAGGCACCGATGGGGCCTGCATGTCTTGCCCTGGCCCAGCCAACGGTCTCTGACAGGGAAAGGCTGATGAACTCTGACATCAAAACCCATACCACTGCCCTCGCCCCGCCCTAACCACAGTCAGTCCTGCAAGTGTTCCCTCCAGCTGCCCATCGGGCAGGACCCAGGCCGGAGCCTCTGCCTGTGGCAGCCTTACTTCAGATGGACTTCTGTGCACTGGCGCTGGGGGGCGAAGCACGCGATGGCCCACACCTTGATCTCGATGCCCGTGTGGAACTGCTTGTTCCGCATATCCCAGACGCCCTGGACAGGGGTCGCAATCGCTTTATTCTGCAAATGGCAGAAGGTTCAGGGTGAGAAAAAATGGAAGACATATTCCTATAACCTTAGACTTTGTCACTGTCATTGTTGGTCCCCCTGACCAACAACAGCTCCTCAGCTAAAGAACTTTTCTTGTTTCCTGTCTCTGACCTGCCTAGTGATGCAGACAACCAGGAGGATGGTTAGATGGACGGGCTGGTGGAGGTGGTTGGGTGGGTGGGTGGTTGATGGGTGGATAAGGTAGGTGGGTGGGTGGCTGATGGGTGGATAAGGTGGGTGGGTGGGTGGCTGACGGGTGGATAAGGTGGGTGGGTGGGTGGTTGATGTGTGGATAAGGTGGGTGGGTGTTTGATGGGTGGATAAGGTGGGTAGGTGGGTGGCTGATGGGTGGATAAGGTGGGTGTGTGGTTGATGGGTGGATAAGGTGGGTAGGTGGATGGTTGATGGGTGGATAAGGTGGGTGGGTGGGTGGCTGATGGGTGGATAAGGTGGGTGGATGGTAGGTGGGTGGATGGAGAATTGGATATGTGGGTGGATGGGCAGACGGATGGAAGGACGGATGGACGATCGGGTGGGTAGTAGACAGAGTTAGATGGAGGATGGATGGGTAAGTAATGAACAGACAGATGGGGGCTAAGCCATGAGGAGGGAGGCCTAAAGCTCCACCCAACCTCATGAGTAGCCTGGAGGAACAGAGGTGCCTTGCATGCTACAGGAAGTCCTCCTGCTCCACAGCACGCTTCCCTCATTTCCCCTCCTCTACCATCAGTGACATGGGAAGGGGAGATGAGAGCTGGGAGTGAGTCCATAGCTTTTTCCACTCAGCATGCCATCACCTGAAGCTGTTTTGGAAATGCGAGCTATTTCCACGTAAGAGGAGAAACATGAGCCATGCAAATCCTCTGTCAGCTCTCACCTAGAAAGGATCAGCCCCGAGCACTGTCACCAAGGAATCTCTGAATTGACTTCAAGTGATTCTCAAGAAAAGGGTGGGCCAGGAAGGGTCCCGAGTGGGAGGCACAGGCATTCCTAGGCCTGGGGGCATCACTAAAGGATGTGGCTGTCCCTGAGTCGCCATCATTTACTCTGTAGAGGTTTTTGTTTTTTTAGCAGAAAACATTTTTCTTACAAAATACAAGCCTGCTGTAGAAATCAGACATGTGGTAGAAATAAATGCTTTGTTTCCTGTATTTTATAGCTACTGCCCGTTCCCACCAGTCTCCCTGTGTGCAAGAGCCTCACAGACAGCCAGGGCTCCAGATGGGGAGTAAACACACACACACACTCACACACACACGTGCACACATGAACACACGCGTGCGCAAACACAGGCTCTTACTATACAGGCGCTTCTCAACCTTGGCACAATTGACATTTGAAGCTTGGTGGTACTTTGTCCCAGGCTGTCCTGTGCCCTACAGGCTATCCTACCCACCCCCAAGTTGTGACCAAAAAAAAATGTCTCCAGACACTGCCAGATGTCCCTGGGGGGCAAAATCATCCCTGGTGGAGAACTCCTGCTGTGCACCATGCTTTTTGAAGGATACTTTGGGTTTTTGCACTAACAATGGACCAGGGGGTAGGCAGGGCAGGGGACAGGAGTGTTTCCTCCTATTAAAATGTTTTAGAAGTCTGGGAAAATGTATTCATGCATTAACGGCAGCATTACAAGCTCAGTCAAGTGCGGCAGCTCACATCTATAACCCCAGCTGAGGTGGGGACGGCTTGAGCCCAGGAGTTCAAGACCAGCCTGAGTCACATAGTGAGACCCTGTCGCTACAAAACATTGAAAACCTAGCTGGGTGTGGTGGTGCCCCTGTGTGGCCCCAGCAATTAGAGAGGCTGAGGCCAGAGGATCTCTTGAGCCTGGAAGGCCAAAGCTATAGTGAGCTATGAACGTGCCACTGCACTGCAGCGGGGGCAACAGAGCGAGACTCTGTCTCAAACAAATTACAAGCTCTCTTTTTTTTTTTTTGAGACCGAGTCTCACTCTGTTGCCCAGGCTGGAGTACAGTGGTGCAATCTCAGCTCACTGCAACCTCCACCTCCCATGTTCAAGTGATTCTCTTGCCTCAGTCTCCCAAGCAGCTGGGATTGCAGGCATGTGCCACCACATCCGGCTAATTTTTGTATTTTTTAGTAGAGATGGAGTTTCATCATGTTGATCAGAGACGGGTCTTGAACTCCTAACCTCAGGTGATCCTCCTGCCTTGACCTCCCAAAGTGGTGAGATTATAGGCATGAGCCACCACGCCCTACCTACAAGCTCCCTTAATCTCACACTCAGAGTTTTCCAAGGTTGGCTTACACAAGCTTTTCTGTTTTTCACACAACTAGCCCTTGCTAAGAGGCAGGAGCCCAGGGGAACAGAAGCCAACAGGGCTGTGAAGTGGCACTGGGTTCAAAAGCTTCATCCCGCACAGGGGCCACACTCTCCTCTCGCCCTCCCCGGGCGTCTCCTCCCTGATTCCTGAAGCGGAATCATGCGCTCTTCCTCCCGGGCCTGGGTTGTGTTTATATAGCGTTTGGGGCCCGGGGGGGACACACGAGCCACAGAGGAGCTAAAGGGCCTTGCTCAGACTCCCTTCAGAGAGACGGGGAGTGGCTGTGGCCACCTCCAGGGACGCAGACCCCTATGTGATGGGGTTCCAGGCAACAGCACCAGGATAAGACACAAATGCACAGCGACACAGAATGGCAGCATCCTCTTGGAGAGAGCTCTAAGAAAATGTTAGCCAGAAAACAGCGAAGCACAGAAACATAGGTAATGCTGTTATTTTCACAGAAAGGGGTGACTCATCCCTGGGTGATTTTACAAAGGAGAAAGATAGCACCAATTGCTTCCTGAGAGGGCAAAGGAGAACTGGGAAAAAGAGAGTTGTCCTCTAATTGTTTTATATCTTCTGAATTCTGAAACATTTCAAAAACAGAACTTTATTTTTTTTGTTTTTGAGATGAGTCTCCCTCTGTCACCCAGGCTGGCGTGCAGTGGCACAATCTCAGCTCACTGCAACCTCTGCCTCCTGGGTTCAAGTGATTCTCCTGCCTCGGTCTCCTGAGTAGCCAGGATTGCAGCATGTGCCACCATGCCTGGCTAATTTTTTTTTTCTTTTTTCTTTTTTTTTGAAAGAAAGAAAGAAAAAGAGAAAAAAGGAGAAAGAAAGAGCAAAAGAAAGAAAGGAAAAAGGATGAAAGAGAGAAAGAAAGAGGAAGAGAAAGAGGTAGAGAGAACGGGATTCTTGTTTTATTGCCCAGGCTAGAATACAGTCTAAAAATGGGTATTAAAACCTCTTTTATGCCAATAATTGTGCTTAACAATGGAGACAGGAAGGAATAGGGGATGAAAATAACAAACAAGCAGTCAACCAATATTTTATTTAAACCTGTGAAATGTTATGCAATTGCTGGGGAGTGATTTACTCCCAATTATGTGGTCACTTTTAAAATAGGTGTAATGTGATACTGAGAAAAATGTATGTTTTGTGGATTTGGGGAGGAGAGTTCTGTAAATATTTGTTAAGTTTACTTGTTCCAGGTCTGAGTTCAAGTCCTGGATATCCTTGT